>CAUYUJ010015513.1:27500-75000 GCA_963575745.1 Prorocentrum cordatum
TTTTCGAAGCCTTCCACGAAGACGTACAAAAAGCTCTCGGAAGGCGCGAGGGCTGCTGAGAAGCCCCGCCGCCTTCTGAGAGAGCCTCCTCCCTCTCGGACGTCTGGCGGTGTTCGGGTCACAGCTCGGCTCTCCCGTGGCCGGTCGGGGCAAGCCGGGCACTCTCTGCCACGCTCTCGGCAAGGCGCAGCCGCTGGAACACGTCCTGAGGCTGGGAGACCGCCGAGAACCGACGAAAAAACGTCCGAAGAACTCGAGCCTCGAACCTCCTCACTTTCTCCCGGGCACGCCGCCGAGAGAGGAACATGGTGGATCCGATGATGATGTACGGGGTCTTCCACGACGTGTACCCGAAGCCGGGCCTGCTCGGCGGCTACCTGGGCGACGGCTACCCGCTGTGTTCGGACCTCCCTTCGGGAGCCTTCCTGCGCGAGGGGGCGAGGTGCCCCAGGGACCACACTCGGCGGCGAGCGAGGGGGGACAGTGGGAAGGAGAAGGAGGAGGGGGGGGAGGAGGGGGGGGAGGAGGGGGAGGAGGAGGAGGAGGAGGAGGAGGAGGAGGAGGAGGAGGAGGAGGAGGAGGGCTGCTCAGAAGGCTGTGGAGCTTCTTAGAAGACGTTCGGCCTCCTGAGAGAAGTGTTCTGTCTTTCCGGGGGAGGCTCAGATCAGAAGGCCTGGGGGCGTCCGAGCCTTCTGAGAAGGTCCGCTGCCTCTCACTTCCCCCCATGCTGTGCCGCCGGCACTGGGCAGGAACAGTCAACATCGAATCGGGAAATCGGACTGGATCGGAATGTGCATCGAACCAGGCCGCACCGGCACGGGGTTGGGATCGGATCGGATCCGCCGTGCCAGGGTACCCAACGGCATCGTGCGAGCAGAGGGCCGCGTCAGGTCGTCGGAACCCTTCAGATCTGACGTTCCCGAAGAAATGCAACATCGCGAAAAAACAGGACTCCTGGGCCCCATCTTTCTGCGTCATGTCTCGACCCCGATCGATCTGAGAGGGTCCGGGGGCCCGAAACGGGACGACAACACCCTTTGTGAAAAGTTGCTATGCCAGGATCTCAGGGGTTCGACTACACGTGCGAGTTATCCTTCGCCGGAGTGACCTCTGGTGCGGGCTCACCGGGGTCCCCCCGATCGCTGAGCGCGACGCGATCGTGGCTGCTCGCGCGCTTTGCTGTGGCCACCCTGCGCCCCCTCAATCCGCGCGCTGAGGGCCACTCTTGCCAGGGGCCACTCCTGTGTGCATAAAACGACACGAAGATCGGGACAAAATCGGATCGGGATAACTCGAAATCTCTGAGAATCGGCGGGTTTGGAGGATGTATTGGGCGCCGCAGCCGCTCCAGAGCGTTCCGGAACGAGAGCGCTCCAGAACGCTCTGGAGCGATTTATCCCGATCCTAGCACTGTTTTAGTGTAGCCAGGACATGTCGGAATCGAATCGGGTCGAGCCTGCCAGGATCGATACGTCGAATCGGCGGAGCGTCGCGTAACGGGGGCGCGAAGCATGGGAGGGGCAGCGATTGTCGCAGGACAGGGGCCCTTGAGGGCCCCCAGAGGGGCCCCTGAGGGCCTACACGGGGGCCCGTGGGGTCCGAAAAGTGCACCCTTCTTCCCCCCCCAATGTGTCGCCTCCCCCACTAGGCGACGCCCAGATGAAAAATTGCAGGGCCAGGATCCCACGGATATCGGCATCGAATCGGATCGAGCCAGCCAGGATCGATATCGAATCGGATCGAGAGGGGCCTTGGCCTTTCAGGCGGCGTGAGCCCCAAAGCAAGTCCGGCGGAGGGCTGCGCGGGCCGCCTCCTCGGGCCTGCGCTGGACATCTCGGCGGCGCGCACGAGTCGGCTGCACTTTTGGCAAGTGCGAGCAGCCCTGTGGCACGGGGGTGAGGGGAGGGGAAGGGGTCAGAGAGAGAGAGAGAGGAAGGGAGGGGAAGCGCGCGCCCGAGCGCGACGCCGCGAATTCACGTAAGAGCGGCCCTTCGCCGGGATGACCTTTGGTGCGGGCCCACCGGGGCCCCCCGATCGCGGAACGCGATGCGGTTCTGCGCGCTCGGGCTTGGCCCCCCTTCAAGCAGTGGCTAAGCGTCCTGGTTTGCCTATAGGCCCACCAGAGAATGTTCTAAGGGCCGTTTGTGGTCTGCACGAGATGTGCTTAGAACATGTCTGGGCTTCTGTTCTGAGAGCCTTGTTTTAACGCATCGGAAGTATGTTCTAAGAATCTTGGTTTTGTTCTTAAAACAGTTGTGGGTTCTCAGAACATTTCGTGGTAGGCCTATAGAGACTGCCGCGACGGTCGGTCCCAGCTCAACCCCCGCGGCCCCCGAGAAGCCGCGCACCGAAGGCCACGCTTTTCTACCCAGGCGGCCACTCCCTGCGTGCAGTCGAGCGAGGGGCGGGAGGCTCCAGGCCCCTCCGCTCGCCCGGGGATGGGGTGCGGGTCGTCGTGTTTGTTTGTTTTCCTCCTTCTCCGCCCCGTCGGCCCATCCCTGGCCGCTTTCGCTGGCCGCGCCCCGCTCGCAAAGTGTCGACAGGGCCTTCCAAGGCCCTTGCATCCTTGCCGCGCATCTTCGTGATGCGGGTTGATTGGAAAACAAAAAACTCAGGAGGGGGAAATACACACAGACACAAGTAATCGTCGACTCCCAGGAGAAGATGGGAAAATATGGGAAGTAGGGGGTAGACGAAGACCCAGAAAATGTCAGTAAAACATATATGTATTTGTGTGCCCCTGGGCCCCTTCAGTAAGCAGAAAAAACTTTGGGACGGCGCTGGGCCCCTTTTGGCGGCACCGCCCCTGGGCGTGCTCTTGCGCGCCAGGGAGGGGGCCTCCTTGGCGCGGGTCCGAGAAATCCGCGCGGGCCTCCAAAAGTTAACACGCCGGTCATTGAAAGTCAGAGGACGAAAAAGGTACCCGCACCGCTACCCCTTCGCCCGTTTTCCCTTTTTCGGGCCTCCTCGTAGGCCTTCGTCGCCACCGTTGAATTCGCTTCGAATGTTTGGCCAGAGCGCATCCCAGGAGAGGTCTGTGGAGTAGCGCTATGACTACGCTTTGGTCTCCCCAGTTGAAAGTAGGTAACTTTGGATGATTAGATTCTAATGTATTTCAAGCTCCTTCCTACTTCAAGCGTCGATCTATGTTGTTGGTGTGAGTTGTTTCCTCGGGTGGGCCCGAACCTAATCTGCTTGTCCGCCTTGCTACGTCGTGTTTCTACATACGTCTTCCGAGCGATGTGTATGATTCCTCTCGCTTCGCGGGGTGCACGTCCGGAGCACGTACAGTCACGTCGTCGCGGGGCCTCTTGGGAGCCTTTGGGGGGCCTCCTGGAGGCCTCCTGGGAGTTTCTTTTGGCCTTTTGGGGGCTTCTTTGGGGGCTTTCCCCCCTCCCTCCTTTTCATGCACCCTCCCCATCTTCCCTTCCATCGCCGGCTCCAATCATGGGCGCCGCAGTGACCAACTTCCACCTGGCTGGCGCTGCGCCGCAGTTCGCCCAGAGGGGGGAAAATAACATTACACACCAGTCGTTGTGTGGCCTTTGGGGGGCTTGTTGGAGGCATTTTGGAGGCTTCTGGGGGACTTCTTGGAGGCTTGTTGGGGGCCTCTTGGGGCCTCTTGGGGGCGTCTTGGGCCGTCTTGGGGCGTTTTTGCGCCGTTTCGCCCCCTCGGAGGCTGCCTTGGGGGCCTCTCGCGGCCGCATTGGAGCCCTCTTGTGGTCCTCTTAGGCCGTCTTCGCTGCCTCTTGGACCGTCTTTGGGGCCTCTTTGGGTCGTTTTGGGGCCCTCTTGGTCCGTCTTGGGGCCCTCTTGGGGGCCTTATTGGGCTGTTCTGGGGCGAGTCTGGAAGCTGCTTGGGCCGTCATAGATTTTTGAAAGCCGAAAAAAACGAGAACGCTAAGAGATTGCAAGAACCATCGGAAAATCAATGATTTCGGCATCTGGAGGCGCAGTTATGGGCGCTCTTGGGCCCTGTTGGGCCGTCCTTGAAATTTTGGGGCCTTCTTGGGGCCGTCTTGGGGGCCTCATGGGCCCCCGTTGGGAATATTTCGGGACGTCTTAGGGCCATCTTGACGCCCTCTTGGAGCCCCAAGAGGCCCAAGAGGCCGAATTTGTTGATTAGTCATAGGTTTTTGTAAGTTTTTAGGGCCCCAGAAGGGGGGGATCACTTTGGTCCGGCGGTGTGGCGCAGCTCCCAGGGGGGGGGGTAGGGGGGAGACATAATAATGTAACGCAATACAATATGTTGCAATTATGGGATCTTTGGATACATTGGATACGTTGCATTAAGGCGTTCGCCGAAAAACGCTGCCGCTCAGCTCGTCACCTCCGGACGTGGATTCCTCTCGCTTCGCGGGGTGCACGTCCGGACTGCGGAGAGTACGGGCGTTTTGGACGCCTTGGGAGTTGTTTTGGAAGCTTCTGGAGGACCTCTTGGGGGCCTATTGGGGAAGCTTGGGGGGTTATTGGAACTACTTTTTTGGTTCTCTGGCACAGGCGTGACCAGGGGGGAGGGGGCTGGTCACGTCACGATTCGCGCCCGCGGGAGGTGGAGGGAGAGGGAGCCTCGCCTGTGAGTGACTTGCGACCCTCTGGGACACACGGAGGAAGGAGATGAGGGAGGATGCGTGCTGCTCCCTTCGGTCGTGCTTCGGCACGTACCTTCTGGGACGCACGCAGGAAGTAGATGAGGGAGGATTCGTGCTGTTCCCTGGGGTCGTGCTCCGGCACGTACCCTCTGGGACGCACGGAGGAAGGAGATGAGGCGTGCTGCTCCCTTGGGTCGTGCTCCAGCACGTACCCTCCGGGACGCACGGACGAAGGAGATGAGGGAGGATGCGTGCTGCTCCCGTGGGTCGTGCTCCAGCACGTACCCTCTGGGACGCACGGAGGAAGGAGATGAGGGAGGATGCGTGCTGCTCCCTTCGGTCGTGCTCCGGCACGTACCCTCTGGGACGCACGGAGGATGGAGATGAGGGAGGATGCGTGCTGCTCCCGTGGGTCGTGCTCCGGCACGTACCCTCTGGGACGCACGGAGGAAGGAGATGAGGAAGGATGCGTGCTGCTCCGTTGGGTCGTGCTCTGGCACGTACCCTCTGGGACGCACGGAGGATGGAGATGAGGGAGGATGCGTGCTGCTCCCGTGGGTCGTGCTCCAGCACGTACCCTCTGGGACGCACGGAGGAAGGAGATGAGGGAGGATTTGTGCTGCTCCCTGGGGTCGTGCTCCGGCACGTGCCCTCTGGGACGCACGGAGGAAGGAGATGAGGGAGGATGCGTGCTGCTCCCTTGGGTCGTGCCTCGGCACGTACCCTCTGGGACGCACGGAGGAAGGAGACGAGGCGTGCTGCTCCCGTGGGTCGTGTTCCGGCACGTACCCTCCGGGACGCACGGAGGAGAGTGCAGGAGTTGGAAGCTGATTTCAAAGGGTCTGTTTTCCTTGCAGACGTGTCGTTCCTCCGCTGCCCATGTTGGCCCAAGGCCACTCTGCGCTCGCAGGAGCTTGCCTCTTGCGGGCCTCGCGTCCTCCGTGCCCTCTGCTCCACAGATGGGCGCCCGGGCGCGCAAACAGAAACGCGACCACGCAGCAGCCTCCAACGACCCTCCAGCGCCACCTTCTCCAGCGCCGGCGCCTCCTGCTGCGCCCACCACGGCGCGGAACCGCAGCCCGAGGCCCTTCGTGGCCCGGGCGGCGGCGCACCTTGCGAGGGCGCAAGCGCCTCCTCCTCCTCTTCGACCGTCGGCAGCGGCAGCCGTCGCGTCGCCGCCGTCGGCCGCGACAGCCTCGGCCGAGTTGCGCAGCGCGGAGGGCGTCGTGCCGCGGCCGTTGGCCGCGCCAGCCCCTGGGGAGCTGCGAGGTGGGTTTGAGGGCGTCTGGGTTCGTTTCTTGAGCGTCTTCTGGACTTTCCTGGAGACGGAGTTTTGCCGCTTTGCGGCAATCCGCCAGACGACCCCCAACGGGCACCTAACGTTACCCATGGCGGTCTCGCTGAACTTCGCCGAGGACGTGGCGACGCGGCTCTGGGATGTGTGGTTGGCTTTCGTGTCCGACGCCGCGTTGCCGACCTTCGCGACGGAGTTTGCGGCTCGCGTGACGGACCTCCTGCCCAGGGTGCTGCGTCGTGAGGATGCAGGCGGGCGTCCTGTCACCGGAGGTCTCTGCACCGAGGGTATGATCGCCGATGACCTCGTCCGTGCGCCGCGGCGCATTCGCGGGGAGGTGCCCGGGGGCGGAGCGATCGATAGGGACCGCGTCCGCCAGGGCCTCGTGGTCATCACGCGATCCCCGGTACCTCAGGAGGGCAAGCCGCGTCAGCGCTTCATCGCGGTCATCTACAACTTTGAGGGGGACGATTTCCCAGACACCCTGGATGCGGGCCCCGATCGCAGGGCCGCGGATCACCGGAGCCTTGCTGATGACGACGAGGCGCTCCCAAAGTGGACCCGGGTGCAGTTCACTCTGTGCGACAGGACGCGCTGGGTCTGGGACCGGCAGACAGGGCAGTCGGCAACCAAGAGTGAGACCACCATTAGCCGCCTATGGCGCGCTCCGTCTGTCTAGAGAGAGTGCGTTTTAAGCGGGCTGCAGGTGCGGCGCCGCTAGGAGGAGAGAGGAAGGAGAGGGCGCGGGGGAGGAGGAGCAGGAGAAGGAGGAGGAGGAGGAGGAGGCGGAGGAGGAGGAAGAGGGGGAGTGGGAGGGGGAGGAGGAGAGGGAGGGGGAAGACGAGGGGGGCGCGGAGGAGGGGGAGGCGGGGGAGGAGGAGGAGGAGGAGCAGGAGGAGGAGGGACCAAACTACACCACCCTGCCTTCTCTCCTCGCTGTCGTCATCGCCAGCGTCACGGCCGCCTACTTGCTATGGTTTTTATTATCACCATTATCATTGTTATTACCACTCCCCTTCTTCTTCCTCGTCGCTCGTTTCTGTCTGGCAAATAGTCACGGCTCCTTGTAGGCCAAAGGGCCCAGAACACCAGTGCGTCAGCACTCGCTCTGGCTACGCGGCCACATGCCGCGATCGCAGCGAATTAGATGCGGCTTCAGAACATGGTCTTGCCTGCTTTAGCCGCAGATGCCGCTTGTTCTTTGCAGGGGACGGTGCCGCGAAGGACTTGCCTCGCCCCCGCCCTGCCACTTGGCTCGAACTTTCTCGGCCCTTTTTTTTTTTTTTGTTTTTATTCCCTCACCCGTGCAGCCGGCGCCCCCGTCCTCAGCATCTTCTCCCCCGCCCCCGCCCCTAGGCCCACCAGCTGCACGGCAGAGCAAGAACCAGTAGCGTACCGCCGATTCTTCATACGCCGACAAAGCCGCACGTGGAAACTAAAATCGAACCACATAAACCAGTCGATCGCCATCATCACCATCACCACGCATCGCATGCGCGGCACGTTCGCGCGTGCAACCTACAGGGCATCATGCGGCATATGCGTTCCAGCCGCAAGCTCTCTCCCGCTCTACGAGTTCCCCGGCGACGCCTGGGAGCGGGCGATGGGGGGAGGGCGACGGCGACTCGACCGACGAACGACGACCGACGACGATGACGACGCGACGGCGCCACGACGCGCGGACGGCGGCGGCGGACGACGACGACGACCGACGACAGCCGACGAACGACCGACGAACGACGACCGACACGACGACGACGACGACGACGGCGGCGGCGGCGACGGCGACGGCGACGGCGACGGGGGCGGCGATGGCGACGGCGACGGCGACGGCGACGGCGACGGCGACGGCGATGGCGACGGCGACGGCGACGACGACGACGACGACGACGACTACGACGACCGCGGCGGCGACGGCGGCGGGGGCGGCGGCGGCGGCCCAGCCGCCCAGGGAGCCGCGAGGTCTCGGCAAGGTGCGCGTGGCCTTCCACCCCGCTGGACTTCCCAGGGGCCCGCGAAAGTGGGGACAGGCGGGCAGTTCGCAGCCACCCAGGGAGCCGCGTGGTCTCGGCTGGATGTGCGTGGCCCTCCATTCCGCTCGACTTCCCAGGAGTCCACGAGAGCGTCCCCCAGAGGCCTCGGCCTCGCCTCCAGAGGCCCCCGGAGGGCCGACGACGACGACCGACCTCGATCCCAGGCTTCGGACGACCTCGACAGTGCTTCCGACGGAGTCCCTCCTCCCTCCTACCTCCTCCCTCCTGTCTCCTGTCTCCTCCCTCCTTGCCCCCTCCTCCCTCCTCCCTCCTCCCTCCCTCCTCCTTTCCTGCCCATTCCATAGCACTCCCCGATTCTCCTCCGGAGTCCGCCCCAACCCCATTCCTCTCTCCCCCTCCGCACTCCTCCCCACTTCTCTGCACCTTTCCCCACTTCATCGTACTCCACGGCACGCCCCCCCACTCCTCCAAACTCCTCCCTCCGTCTCACTCCTCGGCACTCCTCCCTGCTCCTCCAGATTCCTCCCTCCGTCGCAATCCTCGGCACCCTTCCCCACTCTTTCAGAATCCTCCCTACTCCATTGCACTCCTCAGCACTCCACCCCGTTCCCCCCCACTCCATTTCACTCCTCGGCGCTCCTTTCGTTCCTCCGCCGTCCTCCCTTCCTCCTCCCTCCCTCCCCCCTCCCTCCTCGCTCCTCCGGGGGGCCTCCGAAGGCCTCCTCCGTCCTCGATCCGAACGCGGAGTCGACCCCAGGGCCCCCGACCTCGATCCGAGGGCCTCCGACAATCTCGACAGGGCCTCCGACGGACTCCCTCCTCGCTTCTACCTCCTCCCCCCTCCCTCCTGTTTCCTCCCTCCCTCCCCCCTCCTCCCTCGTCGTCGTCGTCGTCGTCGTCGCCGTCGTCCGTCGCCGTCGCCGCCGCTGTCGCCGCCGCCGTCGCCGTTGCCGTCGCCGTTGCCGTCGCCGTCGCTAGTCTGACTCAGTCTTGGTGGCCGTCGTGGATGCGCGGGGTTTCCCGGAGGTGCCCGGGGGGTTATAGCCCTGTACCCCTAGAGCCCTATATCCCTACAGCACTATAGCCCTATCGCCCCATAGCCCTCGTAGGGACTCGAAGGGGGGCGCTTCTGTGGGCCATCTTGGGGAGACAGGTGCGCATATTTCCGTAAACGTATGGCTCAAGCGTACTCGGCGAATTCTCCGCTAGTGTGAACAATTACACGCGCGCTCTGCCGCCGACCAGCCTCCTTACTGTACCGCCCAAGGTGCACGCCTGATTTGGGAGATGTCCTCCTTCCTTGCATCTGGGCAATCGCCGCTCAAGATGCGCAAGCTGGGCAAACAAACGCCGATGCAGCTCATGGCTTTGGAGGTGTTCTCAGACGTGAACGTGCAGGTCGGCGACATTGAGCTGACCAACGGAGTGCTTGCCTACGTGTGCCCGGCAGTGGACCTCGTGGACCGCTCCAAATCAACGGACGCCTCTCGTTGGCGAAGCCAGTGGAGGCGCTACCCGAGAACGCATTTCCGGTCCTCAGCCCCAGCAGCATCACGGCAGAGTTACGGCGAGTGGACCGAGGCGCCGGGGCAGATGCCGCTGGCGTGGACATTGGGAACCTCTCCCAGTCGGTGCGCAAAGCGCTGGAGCAGAGCGTGTCCTTCTGGGACCCGCCGAACAGCGAGCCCACGTTGCACGTGCCACTGCGACAGTCTGCTCTTCGGCATTCCAGTGCGATGCCAGCGGGTGCTCGCGAGAGTGCCCAGGAGCCACCGCGGAAGACTGCGCGCCCGAAGAAGCGGGAGTAGCTGTACCCTGGCGACGCTGACCTGACGAGCAACACCCAGAGCTGGCGGAGAGGACTGGGGGATGGGGGGGCAATCTGGAGACGTGCAGTTCCCATCTCGCTTTGGAAGAAGTTATCCAGGATTCGTTCCTCGGCGTCAGAGTTTGCGTGTATCGAACAGAGCTTGCGCAAATAATGTGCGGCTTTTTTACACTGCATGTACACTCCGCAACGCATTGTCGCGCGTGGGAATCGACGACCCGAAATCCTTCACATCAGTAATTTTGGGTCTCGGAGCCCACGGGGCGGTTTTTTATGTTTTGCATTCGACGTTCCATGAAGCCCGATGTCATTCCGAGGCGCGCGTCGAACGTTTTCGATGGCGCGTAGCGTTATGCGACGTCGCGTGCGTTGTGGTCGTCAAAGGCTTGCGTGCTTATTGCGGATCGGTTGATGTGGGCTGGGGTTTCTCAGGATTGTACGTTTGCTTTGCGCTGGGGCGGTTTCGCCCCCCATCCCTGGCCGATCCACCCCGCGGGTAACGTCGCAGGAAGAGTTCGAACATTTGGTTCGTAGTGCCAGCGATGCTGTCGCGGACATTGACCGCGCCACGGGGGGGGGGGTCGTCCAGAAATTTCCTACCATATTGCAGTGTTGGTTCTTCGTTTTGAAGATGCACCGCCCCGCGTCATTCCTTCCTGCCCCCTCTCCCTCGTCCTCCCTCTTCGCGTATTTGCCCCTGCTTTCCGCGTGTCCCCGTCGTCGTCGTCCATCGTCATCGTCGCCATCACCATCATCATCAGCATCATCAGCATTCTCGTCGTCTCCATCATCAATACCACCACCGTCCTCATCAACATCATCAAAACACCTCCTTGTTCCCCCGCGTCTCTGCTTCGCCACATCCCCCGCAAGTCTCGTGGCCTTGTGAGGTGTTCCACCGAAGGCCCCATCGGCAGGGTCCTTAGTGCGCCGCCCAGCCCATGTCGGCACGCCCCTCAGACGCTTCGTGCCCCCATGAGGAATTCATCGGAGGTCCCGGCGGCAAGGTCCACATGCCGTCGCCCAGGCCACATTGACACACCCTCAAACATTTCGTGCCCCCATAGGCAGCTCCACCAAAAAAAGGTCCCAGCGGCAGGTTTCCCAGGCCGCCGCCCAGCATATTTCGGCATACGTTTCGCACGTTCCGTGGCCCCACGGGGAGCTGCACCGACGGCCCCACAGGCAGGGCCCACAGGCCGCCGCCCAGCCCATTCCGTCATACGGTCACACGCTTCGTGGCCCCATTGGGGAGCACCCCCGATGGCCCAAGCGACAGGGTCCACATGCCGTCGCCCAGCCCATGTCGCCCACGAGTGGCGCCCAGCACGGCTCCAAAAGCGCCCCAAGAGGCGCCGAGGAAGTTGCACCCTCATACAAATAGTTTTTGTCACTTGTGGGGGTCCTCTTGGGGCCGTCTTGGAGCATTCTTGGGGCTCTCTGGGAGCGTTCTTGGGGCCTTCCCGGGGCCCCAGTGGGCCCCCGGAGGGCCCCGAGAACGTTCCCCGAGGGCCCCAAGAGGGACCCCCCAAAGTGGTACAAAGAATTCGCGCGAACGTGCAATCTGTTGTAGGCCTTTCGGGGCCCTCTGGGAGCTCTCTTGGGGCCCCCATTGGTGGCGCCTTGGGGCCTTGGGATGGCTCCAAGAGGCTTCGGGATTGCCCCAGACCGCCACAAGACAGCTCCGAGACGGCCGTCGAGCACCACGGGTGAAAGCAAGTGAGGCTAGGGAACAGGGCCTCTGGTAAGCCGCCACTGCGCCCCCTGGACTACCCAGACAGCGAGGGGACCTGAAACGCCCTGGGGCTCCAGGGGCCCCAGATTAGTGAAGTGAAGGTTTTTGCCATGCAAGCACCCCGAAATTCTTCACTTCACTAAACCGGACCCAGGACGAACTCGCTACGCTCCAGTCCCGCGGGAGATCCGAGACTCCCGCCGCCGCCCGGGGACGCTGCTGCATTGCGGTGCTCTGGTCACTGTTAATGGCTTCCGCGGGCTGCAGCGGCTCACTTCCATGACTACCCCGACTCACGACTCCAGTGGTTGGTCTGGCTCTATGGGTTGGTTTCGTTGTGTCGGTTGATTTTATGTTTGGTTGGCGGTCGGTGGATTTCGCATTATTCATTGGTGTCGTGAAGTGATGTGTCGTTTGGTTGGTCAGTGCCGTTTTGTTGATTCGTGCCGTTTTGTTGGTTGGTGTCGTTTCGTTAGTTGGTGTCGTGTTGTTGCTTGGTGTCGTTTTGTTGTTTGGTGTCCTTTTGTTGGTCGGTGTCGATTTGTTGGTTTGTTGGTTGGTGTCGTTTTGTTGGTTGGTGTCGTTTTGTTGCTTGGCGTCGCCCTGGCGGCGTGGCCGATAATCGTCGGCTTGCAATGGCGCCAGGATTTGTTTCGGGCCAGCCTTGATCGCCCTCATCATTCTCATATTCGTCAGCGTCAGCACTCGTCGCCCCCATCCGCGCACACATGCGGCCCTGGTACGGCTCTCACGCGGCCCTGCGAAGGCCTTCACTGTGCTCCCCAAAGCTTTCTGAGGGGCCCCCCAGAGGCCCCAAGAGGGCACTGCAAATTGTCGCTTCCAACTCCGCCAGGCGGAGGTCAACAAGGGTCTCACTGGTGCACTTCCAGGAATCGTTGTTCGATCCTCTTGGGGCCCTCCTGGGGCCTTATGGAGCCGTCTTGGAAGCTCCGAGCGGCTCCATGAAGGCGCCGGTCGATATCGCTTCCAATTCCGCCAGGTGGAGTTAGACCAGGGGCTCACTGAGGCCCCTTTTTGCGCCCTCCTCTGCTTTTGAAAAAGCCCCGATGGGGTTCTTCAGTGCCGTCTTAGGGCCCCTAAGAGGCCTCCAGTAGGGTATTGAAGTTATCGCTTCCAACTCCGCCACGCGGAGTTGAACCCAGGGCGGCTCTCTGTGGCCCTTTCGGGGCCTTCTTAGAGCTTTTCTGAGGCCCTAAGTGGGCCCTGGGAGGTGTCATTTTCACGGGAGTTGAAAGTGACACCGCGGAGGGCCCTTTTGGGCCCTTCTTAGGGCCTCTCTTGGGTCCCTCTGGGGGCCCTCTTGGTGCCGCCCTGGGGCCTTCTCGAGGCCTTCTTGGAGCCTTTCTGGTGCTCTTTAAGTGGGCCCTGGGAGGTGTCACTTTCAGGGGCGCTGAAAGTGACACCTCGAAGGGCCCGCTTTCCCTCGTAGCGCTGCCCGTGGCCGGGGCATTGTGCAGCGCATCCCTCGTCGAACGCATTTTGTCGGACGCGTGGTCGAATTCCGCCAGTTCGGTCGAGATGGTGGTCAAGCGGTTCGGTTGCAATGTAGCCATGCGGATCTGAGCTTACCATTTCTTGCCATTTTGGCGGGGGTTCGCAGGAGCGTTTGTGTTGTGATCAACTGTGCTCGATATATCCAGCGGCAGGGTTTCATCCCAATATACTATTTTGAAAAAGTCAGCAGGGGCCAAATTGGTGATGTGAAGCAACATAGGTATCGTAGGGAAGGTTGATTATATGCGAGGTTTCGTGTACACACCTTGAAGGATGGCGCTGCGCTTGCTTGCAGTGCCACGGTCGCGCCATGCGTGCTCTGTGGAAGGTGCGTCAATGCGTGTACATGTGCGCGCGCGTATGGTCAGTATATTTACATATCTGTTCCAGATATGCATTCACGTCGGGGCGTGGCAGGCAGGTGGCACGGCACACGCGGTGCGTAGCAGACAGGGTTGTGCAGCAGTCGTCGGTAAGGTGGGGAGTGTGCAGGGAGGCCAGGCCATGCGCATCGTTGCCCGATCGCAGGACTGCAGACGCACCAGATCACCCCCGACCCGCAGCAGATGAACATCCTGAACGCCGTCGCCGACAGGTGCGTCCAGGAAGCCAGCGAGCAGGACCAGCCGCGCGGGTCGCCATGCTCCCGGCTGTTCGTCCTCGGCTTACCCGGACCAGGGAAAGTCCGAAGTCATCCGGTGGCTGTGCGACGAGAAAGTGGGGCTGTTTCCGACGTGCATGGGATGGGAGCACGAGGTGCATTTCATGAAGACCGCCCCAATGAATTCCATGGCGAGCAACATCGGTGGGCGGACCATCCACAACTTCAGCAAGCTTGGAATCGATCTCATCACGGGAGTCCAACATTCTCCCTCAGCAGCAGTTTGTCAGAACGGCCCTTCCTCCGCCATGGCGAAGGCCACAGGGCAGGCAGCGTGGGTTCAGTGTCAGAAATGTGGCCCACGCTCTTGGACTCCTATTGCTAGCGGCAAGCAGTGGTGTCATCTTTGCGGGCTCTACTATAACAAGGGCGATCAGCCTCAACGTGGAGCCCGTCGCCGCAAGGGCGGTGGCAAGAGCGCAGGCGGCGGCGTGGGCGCGGGCGGCGCAGGCGGCGCCGCCGGGCTCTCGCAGCAGCAGCTGGATGCCATCGCCAAGCAGGTCACCGCCATCACAGCGGCCGCCGCCTCAGCCCAATCGCCAGCAGCAAGCCATCCTGCCGCGGGCGCAGCGCCTGGCCACGGGAAAGGATCGCGTGGCGCAGGCAAGGGCAAGGACACGGCAGCACCCCCACCAGAGGCGCCTGCCACCGACGACAAAGACAAGAAGATCGAGCAGCTCGAACTTCTCGTCAGCACTTACCAGCAGATGGACGCCACCGCCATGCCCGATGTGGCCGCCAAGCTGCAGCAGGCCCGAGCGGACCTGGTGGACGCGCGCGCGGCGCAGGCCGCCAGCCTGCCGCCTGCACAGCGCATGGCGCGCTGCCACACACGCGCGCAGCGCGCGGCCGAGAAAGTTGAGAAGATCAAGCACCAGATTTCAGAGCTGGAGAAGACCAAGCAAGAGCTGCAGGTGCAGCTCAACGCTACCAACCAGTCCATGGAAGAACAGAAGAAGCGCCTCGAGCGGGCCCAGGAGGACCAGCAGCGCGAGGAGCAGGACGCCAAGTCAGTCTGGGCCGACACTGCCCCCGATGAAGGACCTGGCTCGCTCGCGGAGTTCACCGAGACCTCCAAGGCCAAGATCGCCGAGGCCAAGACCAAGTTTGCAGGCAATGCAGAAATCCTCAGATTTATCAACGACATGTCCAGCATGGTGGGGGCCTTGCCTGAGAAGGCAACACCACCGCCCCCGCCATCTCCATCGATTGCGGACACCCCGATGTTCGATTCAGAATTCTTCAAAGCCGAGATGGAATCCCTTGCCAAGCACCTGCCCAAGAAGGAGCTCGAAGCCCTGCAGAAGGCCCGTGCGACGTACCAGGACCAGCAGGCCGCGGCCGCGCGCCAGCTGGGCGGCCCGTCGAGCAAGGGACCTGGCAGCGGACGCGGCCACCGCCCGTATGGGTGACGGTTCCACTCCGAGTTCGAGGACAGCATCAACTGAGCGCTGTGCAACGGCGACATGCGGTGCTTCCCCGACTGAAGCTGACTGCCAGCCAGCTTCGCCTGCGGCCAAACCAGCATCAGCCAGTGCTGGGAAGGCCTCCCCCACTTCCCTCCACTCATCTACTCCTGACAGCACCCGTTTCGAGTCTTTTAGTGGGTCTTCTTGGGGCTCCCTCAAGAAGCGCCCCCTTGAGCTTGCGTGGGGACCCACCAAAGTTTTGTTTGCTCAGGAGGTGCACCTCGTCTCCGATTTAAGCATAGCTGAGGCCTCAGATTGGGCCATAAGGCACGGCTGGAAGAGTTTTTGGGCCCCGTCGGTTGCCACTACCTCTTTTGCCCCCTCAACGAACGGTTTAGGGGAGGTAGGTTCGTCAGCTGGGGTCGCTATCTTCGTTGCCGACGATCTTGGGTGTTACACTCTGGAGGAACCCGTGGGGCCCCCTGGAGGAATTTTGGTGCCACACCGAGTCCTTGGAGTTGTTGTGGAGTTCCCCCAGACCTCGGGCATCCTCTGTCTATCTTTGCATGGGCACGTGAGTCAAGGCTTCTCGCCAGACAATGTCGCCATCCTCGAGGCTATCGCCGATTTGGTCAAGGTCTCGGGGCTGCAGTACATCATAGCAGGAGACTTCAATCTTACTCAGGACCAGCTTGAGCATTCGGAGCTCTGCAATTATATCAAGGGTCAGCTCTTCGCACCGGCGTGCTCGATGGGCACATGCACAGCCAGTTGTTCAGTCATAGATATGTTCATCGTCGAGCAGCAGCTAGCGAACGCTGTGCGAGCCATAGATGTCGATTTCGACTGGGATGCTAGGCCACATTTCCCAGTTGTGCTGGATCTGCCACCAGAATTTGGAGAGGTCAAGGTCCTTCAATTCCCTACCATCCCTGCCCTCCCCTCCTCATTCGACAAGGATGAAGAGGATGAGGATATTGTGCATCCCAGCACCGTTTCTTGGAATAAAGTTTCAGATCACGTAGGTAGTCTTATCTCTGCTATAGGTAACCATTCCAAGGCAGTGTTGCGCGAAGGCTACGCCTCGGCCTACGCGCACTGGGCCAACGCCGCCGAGCTCGAGCTAGCGCAGCGGACGGCCAGCAAGGTTCGCAAGTCAGGCTTGAGAGCAAGAGCCCCCCAGCCAGTACTCCGAGCAGTCACCAAGAACGAGAAAGCTCACAAGCAGTACGGCCTCCTTCCCACTGCGCCGAGCTGGATTGCCACTCGCATGCACCGCCTCGCCAGTTACTTGGAGGAGGAGGAGGAATGGACAGTGGGGAAGGTGATTGGCAGAGAGTCTAGGCCGGCAGTATTCGATCTAATTTCCCGCGTAGTGCGCGCCACGCCGCAGCATGTGATGCAGCACGAGAGCACGCGCATACTCCTCACAGATATCCAGCAGTATCTCAAGCCCGTGCACGCAGATGTCGAGGCCGAAGCTTTTTGTTGCGGCAAGCTAGCCGCCACCGTCGCGCAGTTGTTTACTTTCAAGGCCAGGGCTGACGCGCTCGCTAAGAAGGTCCTCTCAGATGCGCGGTCAGCCAACGCCAGCTCTTGGAAGGAGTGGGTTGACAAGGCCCTCGACAAGGGGGCCAAGGCCGCACACAAGTTCATTAAGGAGCGCACCAAATGGGAGCCCGACACGGTGGTCATCGAGGGTAAGCTCACGGCCTCCATACAGAGCACTCTGGACACCTACAAGGCCAAGTTTGGGAACTTTTGGGAGCCCGCCGTTGAGCCTCTCCACAGGGACAACGACCTCCATGAGCCCATTGGGATCCCCTCTGTGGACGCCCTCAGGGACCTCTCTAAGAGTTACTCTAAGTCGTCAGCCGTTTCCCTCGACGGGTTCCACATGAGGCACCTCAGTACGTTATCCGATGAGGCCCTCGAGGCCTTCGCCAGACTCATCTACATTTCTGAGGTTCTTGGGGGACTTCCAGGACAGCTCCAGTGGGTCCTCGTGGCGCTCCTCCGCAAAGTCACTGGCGGCTACAGGCCCATTGGTATCTCCCCCATGATGTACAGACTCACTGGCAAGCTGCGCTTGCCCTTCGCGCAGGACTGGATCGCTAAGCACGACTACTCCTGGTTTGCCTGTGGCGCAGGTAGATCACCAGTCGACGTGGTATGGCGGCAGAGTCTCAGAGTTGAAGGGGCCGTCTCGGGCGGAGGGGCCTCTGCTGGTGTTCTCTGGGATATGGAAGCCTTCTTCGAACGCTTCAAGCGCGACAAATTGCGGGCTCGAGCGCTCGCTTTAGGTTTTCCTGAGACTCTGCTCGCCCATCACCTTGCAGGTTACGGCTCGTGGAGACACATAACGTGGAAGCGCTGTGTGGCTCTGCCCATCGCAGCCACCAACGGCATAGTGGCGGGCTGTTCTTTCTGCATCCTCTATGTCAGGATCTATTGCTTTGATGTCTTCTTGCGAATAACATCGCTGCACTCGGCCGTCTATTTCGATTTCTATTTGGACGACCTGTCCATCACCTGTCACGGCACCACGGTCAGAGTGCTCAAGCGTATAGTCAGTGCCGCCAAGGAGCTAGCCCGTCTCATCGAGAAAGACTTAGAGGCCAGGATAGCTGTTCATAAAGGAGCTGTCGTCGCGTCGTCGGTGTCGTTAGCCAGGCTTCTCACGTCTGCTCTCGGGGCCACAGGGGGCAAGCTCCAAGCGGTCGCCACTAACTTAGGTTGCGATTTTACGGCTGGTAAATCCTTCGGTTGTAACGGCGCTGCCGCCAAGCGCAAGGTCAGGCTCAGAACCGCTACGGTCAGAGGGCAACGCCTGCGTAAGCTCACCGCTACCGCTGGACAGAAATGTCGCAAGATTGTCACTACTGGCCTCCTCCCTGCCGGTGCTTTCGGGGCCGCCGCCGACGGTCTCAGTAACAAGTCTTTGTATCTGCTGCAGTCTCTGGAGATTGCGCAAATCACGCCCTGCTCCTCCAAGAAATCCAGGAGTGCGGCCTTCGCCGTCACGGGGTCCAGGGCCGACCGTTGGGCCTTAGGGCCCGTTCTCAGGTGGGCCCATGAAGTGTGGCACACCACCCTCGGCAAATACGCGACCCCAGGGGCCCTCGGCCTTCTTGAACTCAAGCAGATATATAACAACGTGCAGCCAATAGGACACTTGTGTTATAACGCCGTGCGAGGACCACTCAGTGCGGCAGCCCACGCACTTCACCGAATCGGCTGGAGTTTCACTTCCGCTTTCACGCTGCAGGACCACTTCGGCAGGACGGTCAGGCTCACTGACACCTCGCCGAGCCTGCTTGCCGACCTGCTGCACCGAGGATGTCAGAGGAGGTGGGAAACGCTAGCTGCTAAGAGCATACCCAGCCCTGCCCCCATGAAGAGAGTTTGTTTTGATGTTGTTCGTACTTTGCTTTCCCCCAAAAGCAAGAAACTCTCCCCCAGGTTTAAGGCCATTCTCCAAACTCTCGTGGTCCAGGGATGGTGGACTGAAGAAAAACTCGCTCAGCTAGGCTACGACGTGCCTAATGAGTGCCCGCTTTGTAAAGCCTTCGGGGACACCATACACCACCGTCTCTTTACTTGTCAGCATCCAGAGGTAGTTGCCCTCAGGACAGAGCTGCTGCCACCAGACGTGCTGCAGGCTGCGCTGGAGGCGCCAGAGAATAGCCCCCTGTACTGCTTCGGTATCTTCGAGCACCCAGGGGAACAGCATGATGATTTTCCGCTGCCTAGAGAGGATCCCATCGTTCGATTCGTTAGACACGACGGTCAGCCAGACACGGTACCAGACTTTGGGGGGCTCACGGGAACCGACGGGTCGTGCACCAAGACAGGCATAGCGGAGTTAGACAGAGCGACGTTTTCGGTAGTGGCTTACAGTACCGACGGGGCCCCAGAGGCCTCCTTCTATGGCGCTGTTGCTGCAAACCTTCCCCAGACTTCCCAGGCTGGGGAGCACATGGGCTTCCTGGTGCTCCAGGAGGCCCTCACGAAACCCTCGAAGACTTGGGTGGACTGCAAAGCGGTCCTAGATCAGCATGCTAGGCCACTGCCGACGCGTCTCAGTAGTAAGCTCAAGTATTCAGGCCTGCACAAGCTTGCGCTTGCGCGGGATAGCAGATATCACCTCGAGACGGCCTCTAAGGTCAAGAGCCATCAGGATATAGAATCATTGGCTGGAGAGGCCAGACTTGCTGCGGAGATCAATGCAGCAGCAGATAAGACGGCGAAAGCGGCCGTTGACTGTCACCCCAGCTTTGACCCGACTGCGG
The DNA here is from genome assembly GCA_963575745.1 of Prorocentrum cordatum. Classification (NCBI taxonomy): domain Eukaryota; class Dinophyceae; order Prorocentrales; family Prorocentraceae; genus Prorocentrum; species Prorocentrum cordatum. Next base: position 46,821 of record CAUYUJ010015513.1, read on the forward strand.
TGCAGGATTTGCAACGCAAGATCGAGGCCGCTCGAGCGATAGCCATATATGCGCCCAGAGTTCTCGCTTTGTGCCAGCGCAACAGGCACAAGAGCGAGAGAGCCGCTTTGCCCTGTAAGGTTCAGGCCTCCATCGTCGTCCACGACTGGGAGGTTCTGCAGGGGCCGATACCGTACAGGTGCAGAGCATGTTTTACGCACGCCCGATCGTATAAGGCCGCAGTCGCGCGCGAGCGGCAGGCCTGCCAACCTCTTGCCAGCGCATACCGACGTGGCCTAGAAGCCATTCACGCCAGCCATCAGATGGCGATTGCGCACTTTGCCACGCCTGTTGTGTTCTGCTTAGTCTGTGGGCGTTATGCCCAGTACGCGTTCAGAGGTTTGCCCGCCACATGTCCTGGAAGGCCTCCCAAAAGTGGTGGACGCGCGAATGTGAGAAATCGTCTGTTGGTTGGCAAGCATCCAAGATATCGTCTTTTTGCTTCAGAGTCCGAGCAGTACAATACCGCAGAAATTCAAAGGCAGCAGCGCGCGCAGAGAGAGAAAGCAGCAGCGCGCTTTGCTATGCCGCTCCCGAGCCCGCCAGCCCACACCCTGTGCCTCGCCCACAGCGGCCCGAGGCCAGACTGTTGCGCCAGCTGCAATCCAGCCTGCGCCAAGAGGAGGATGAGGAACCGCTCATCCCTCCAGTGGGTTTCGGCGAGGACGATTCGGACTAGGCCCCCGTCCAAGCCCCCACCGCCATCTCGGAGGTGCTGCGGGCTTGTGAGGGGCCACTCGCCTGGCGATCTCTGCCCTGGGTCCCCGCCTCCTCGGCGCGCCCAGGCACCGTCAGGCCACCCCACCTGGAGGGTGGTCGGCCAGAGCCGCGTGCGAATGGCCCGAGGAGGGGAAAAAAAAACGAAAATCCAGCACATGCGCTGGCTGATCATTGACGAGGTGGAAAACGTGTCGGTGGAGCTGCTGTACGCCGTGCACAGGCAGGTGAAGGGCTCGACGAGGGACAAGGAAAACCCCTGGGCCGTGGACGCGCGCGTCCCCAAACAGTTCGCCATGTTTGGAGGGCTCAACCTGGTGCTGCTCGGGGACCTGTGGCAGATCCCACCCGTCAGGAGTCTCAGTATTGCCGCCGATCCATTCGTCAAGCGGCCCGCCAACGTTGGCCGCATACTGGAGATGTTCTGGACCGAGGGCATGCCGCACTCGGCAACTCACCGCTACGCACTGAGCCAGTCGCACCGCTGCTCAGACCCGTGGTGGAGGAGCTTCCTCGCAGAAGCGCGCGCGGGGGATCTGTCGGACAGGATGTACGATTTCGTTCACGGGTTCCCCACTGATGTGCCCGGCTCCTGGATGCCCGCAAGCCCCGGCAGCGCCGAGGCCCGGGCGGGGCGCCTCGGCTGCGGGAAGGCGAAGTGCCGCGCGCTCTGGTCAGTTGAGTGGCCACGGATGTTCGGAGAGGGTCGGCCTCGGGGCGACATGCGAGCTCTGGAGTGCGCAGATTGCAGCGCGAAGCGCCGTCGGCGCTGCCGCGTCGCCTCTCAGAGCGATGCCAGACAGCGGGAGGTGACCACGGCGTTCGCGGACGCGCTGTTCGTGCGCCCGCACAACGCCCCGAAGTGCAGGATTTTGACACTGCGAGCGGCGAATGCGGCAGCCAATGCTGGGAAGCAGCTCCTCTGGGCGGCGGCGCGCGACGACGCACGCAGGTCGAAGGGGTCGCGAACGCCAGGCAGAACTGGCTCATGCACCCAGAGAACAAGACTGGCGGAGTTCCTGGTGCGCTTCCGATCTTCCATGGGATGCGCGCTCGCTTCACCACGACGGAGAACGCGGAGGCGGGAGCTTGCAAGCACTCCTGGGGGACCGTGACGGGCTGGGTCCTCCACCCCGACGACGCGAAGTTGGTGAGCGAGCACAGGTCCGAGCCAGAGCTGGTGCTGCAGCACGTGCCCGACGCGATCACGGTGAAAATCTTTGGGAGCACGGCGCGCCCTTTTGGCAATCAGCCGGCGGGTGTCTTCCCCGTGAAACAGAAGGAGGTGTCATGGGATCGCAGCCCCGGTTTCAAGGCCATGGCGAAGCGCGCGGGATTCCCGCTTGTCCCGCACTTCGCCGCCACGGCCCACTGCGTCACCGGCGCCGCGCTGCCGCAGGCCATCATCGACCTCCTGGACGCGCGCACGACGCCCCGTGCGTCCATGGTGCCCACGGGCTACGTGGCCATCAGCCGCACTGGGCGGGCTGACGACCTGATCATCACCCAGCCTTTTTCCCCCATGCTGTTCCGCCAGGGGCATCAGACGGGCACGCGGCTCCTGCACCCCCTCGCAGCAGGGGAGATGGCGACGGAGCAGACGCGAGCAGGCTGGGCCAAGGCAGAGAAGGAAGCCGCGTCCAGGTCGTCGAAGAAGTTGGTGGACGCCACGTTCCAGTGCGCCGACTGCCACCAGCGAAAAAGTCCGGGCAACTTCCCGGGGAGTGGCACGAGGGCGAGCGACCCCGTGGAGCACGCCGTGGCGGTGCTGAGCCAGGGCGCGTGGAGGAGGTGCGCCCTCTGCGCGCAGAAGAAGGCCGGAAAGGACGTGCAGAGGCCAGCCCCTCTGCCCAGCGAGCGCCGTTGCTTTGAATGCGGCAAAGCCAGGCGCGTCTCGGAGTACGACAAGAAGATGTTGGAGCAGTTGCGCTCAAATGACGCCCTCGAGAGAGCGGCAGGCCTGGCGTGTCGCCCCGCGCAACTGCACCGGCCGCCGTCGAAGATAGGCGCGCTGTACACGTGCTACCAGTGCGGGGGCCCGAAGGGCATGGAGCACTTTGACCTGGGCCGGCTGAATATGCATGGGGGGTCCGAGTGCGTCGCGCGCAAGGAGTGCTTCGACCTGCGCATGCGTCCTCCTTGCGGGAAGTGCGGGGCGAGGCCAGAGAGGAATCTGCATTGCAGTCAGAGTAATTACCAGTGTGAGGCCTGTACATTCCCGAACTGCGACGTCTGCAAGGTAGCCCCGCGGCCGCGAAGCACGAAGTACCTGGCGGCGAACAGGCCGTCGTGGACGTGCCCGGCGTGCCCGCGGGTCGGTCAGTGCGCGGTCTGTGGCGCCCCGTCACCAGACGCGGCCAAAACTGGTCGGCGTTCTGTGAACTGGGAAGGGCCGAGGTACACGTGCGACGCGTGCCTCTGGCCGCCATGCAGCGCGTGCAAGAAAACGCCGCGGCCGCACGACCGCTGGTGGACAGTTCGCGCTGCCCCGGACTGGAAGTGCGCAGATTGCGCGAAGACGCGCGAGCGAGGGAAGAGGTGCGCGCAGTCTAAAGATATCGCTCCACCTGCCACCTGCCGCTATCATCAGGGACGTCGTCGTCATCGTGTCAAATTGCGGGAAGAGGCCCGCCTGCGCCCCCGTCGCATGTGTCATCCTCTCGGTGGCAATTTTGGAGGCAGTTTGGGCCGCCATGCCTCCCTCTTGGGGACTTCTTGAGGCCCCTTGGGGGCCTATTTGGGGCATCTTGGGGCCTCTTGGGGGCGTCCTGGCCCGTCTTGGGGCGCTCTTCCGCCGTTTCGCCCCTTCGGAGACCGTCTTGGGGGCCTCCCGCGGCCGCCTTGGGGCATTCTTGGGATCTTTTTTGGCCGTCCTAGGGGCCTCTTGGACCGTCTTGGGGGTTTCTTTGGGCCGTATTGGGGCCCTCTCGGGCCGTCTTGGGGCCCTTTGGAGGGCTTCTTGGGGCTTCTTGGGGTGCTTTTGGAGGGTGCTTGGGCCGTCATTTGCTTGTCAGCGTCGAGAAAGGCGAGAACGCGAAAATAATCCCAAAACCATATGAAAATCTATGATTTTGGCTTCTGGAGGCGCTCTTGGGGGGTCCTCTTTGGACCCTCTTGCGGCGTCTTGTGAGCTTTTGGGCTCTCTTGGGGCCATCTTGGGTCGTCTTGAGGCCGTTTTGAGAGTCTCTTCGGCCGCCTTGATGCCATCTTGAGCCGTCTTGACGCCCCTTGTGGGCTCCGAGGAGGGCCCAGAGGCCGAAATCAATGATTTCCATAGGTTTTTGTAGGTTGTTGAATTAGTGCACGAAGGGGTCGGCGACTCGGCGGCGGCCCTGGGGGGGGATTAAGGGGGGAGACATAATAATGCAACACAATACAAAATGTGGCTATGCAATCATTGGAAACATTGGATACGTTGCATTAGGGCTCCCGCTCCGCTGCGCGACCTGCCTCCGGCAACACGTCACTTCCGGACGTGGATTCATTGGCTTACGCCGCACCGCCGACCCCTTGGGGCGCCAGCAGTCGTCCCCCGCGTGGCCTGTCCGGACAGCCTGTGAGGCCCCTCGAGACACGTTTTGGAGCCTTCTTAGGACCGTCCTGCCGTTCCCCCGGGCCGTTGCTATGGTTTCTGGGGCTTTCGTGGGGTGCCAGAGGTCGATATTGTAGGTTTACTGGGCCGTTGTGGGCCTCGTGGAAGCCCAAGAAGCGAATATGGTGAAAAAGCACGTTTTCCCAAGGGAATGGGACGGTTTCTGCTTTTGGAGGCCTGCTTGGAGCGCCTCGGGGTCACGTGTGCAAACGTCTTGGACGCCCATGGGGCTGTCTGGAGCAATCGTGGGCGGTGTGGACCGAATTGTCCCCCGCGTGGGCCGTTCGGACAGCCTTTGGAAGCTCTCTTGGCCCGTTTTGGAACCCTCTTGGGACCGTCCTGCGGCTTTCCTGGGCCGTTGCTATGGTTTTTGGGGCCTTCGTGGATCGCCCCGAAGCCGTGTTGGGGCCTTCTTGGGAGCCTCTTCAGGTGACAGGGGTCGATCTTGGAGGTTGATTGGGCCGTTGTGGGCTTCGTGAGAGCCCAAGAAGCGAATGTGGTGAAGATGTACGTTTTACCTACGGGATGGGACGGTGTTTGCTTGTGGAGGCCTTTTTGGAGTGCCTCGTGGTCGCGTTTTCAAACGTCTTGGACACCCATGGGGCCGTCTGGCGGCGATCTTGGGCGGTTTGGACCGAATCGTCCCCCGCGCGGGCCGTTCGGACAGCCTTTGGGGGCTTTCTTGCCCCGGTTCGGAGCCCTCTTGGGACCGTCCCATGGCTTTCCTAAGCCGTTGCTGTGGTTTCTGGGGCATTCGTGGATCGCCCGGACGCCGTCTTGGAGCCTTTTTGGGAGCATTTTGGGCTGGCGGGGGTCGATCTTGGAGGTTTCTTGGGCCGTTTTGCGCCGCGTGGAAGCCGAATGGGCGAATGTGGTGAAAATGCACGTTTTCCCTAGGGAATGGGATGATTTTTGCTTCTGGAGGGCCTCTTTGGGGCGCCTCGCAATATTGTTTCAAACGTCTTGGTGACTTATGGAGCGGTGTGGAGGCAATCTTCGGCGTTTTGGGGCGATGTCTCGTCGATTCATAGCTCTCCTGGACCGTTCTGGGAACCTTTGGAACCATTTTGGCTAGTTTTGGGGCCTCCTGAGGCTCCAAGTGTGCGAATGATGGATTTGCCCCCCCCCCCCCCCCTCCAAACCGGTCGGACCAGGCCCCCGGGGGAAGGGTTTGGGGAGGGGGAAGCATCTCACACGCCGTGACCCCAAGGGGTCGGCGGATTATGCAGCCTTTTCTTCCTCTAGAGAAGGCGGGGGGGAGCTCTGGCGAAGGCGGGCGGCTTCGGAGAGACCCTCCTGGCTTCAGAGCCTTGTTGGAAGGCTCCAGGCCCTCATGAGAAGACCCCTGCCTGATAGAAAGCCTCCCGCCTTGTCAGAAGACCGCGCGCCAAAGGGAGGCGTGGGGAGGGAGGTTGAGCGCCTGCCCAAGAGGTCCGCGTGGACCTCCGAAAGCTTGCTGTCGTGCCGTGTTGTTGGCCCTTTTGCACTCGTGTGGGGTTGTTCAGGTATTGTTCCCAAGATCCGTTGGGCTACTGAATAAGAGTTGCTGTTTCTCTTTGATTTGTTCTCCTCCTCCTCCTCCTCCTCCTCTCCTCCTCCTCCTCCTCCTCCTCCTCCTCCTCCTCCTCCTCCTCCTCCTCCCCCTGCCCTGGTACCAGGTTCAGCACGCTCGTGGTTCCACCCATGCATCCCTGTTCCACCATGCTGCCAGCACGCCTCCGACATGCACAGTTTCTGTCTGTCAATATGTCTGTCGGTCGGTCGGTCTGTCTGTCCGAAGGTACAAGTTCGTGGGGTACGCCTACTCGGGAAGCGATACGCCGCTCGTGCTGGACTCCAGCTCGCCACTTTACGCGGCGCTGGCACAGGTGCAGCTGAGCGTGGTGCTCGGCAGCACCATCAGCTGCCACGCCGCGGAGTGCGGCATGCACACCGTCAGCGTGGTGCAGGTCTTGGTATCTTTTAACCAATCCCCATCCCCGTCCCCATCCCCTTCGAGACCCCCACCGAATTACCACCCCAGTTGGCGATACACCCCTCGAAACCCGAAGGGAGCGACCTATATCCCCATCTAGGGGGGTAAAATCGGCCAGTGGGGCCCAGGCCACGCCGCTGGGGATGGGGATCGGTTAAACGATACTCAAGGTCGGGGGAGGTTACTACCAGTACGTCCCGCCGACCTGCGTGCACCTCTACTTCTTCAACGGCCAGATGACCGCCCCTGCCGGACACGTCACCAACTCTGCGTGGCACCAGTGCAAGGACCCGAGCCAGAGCGTGGGCGGCGTGGCGTGCTGTAAGGGCTGCACCGACGACCCGAACCCCTGGCTTACAAACCAGGGGGCAACCTGTGCGGACTTGCCCACACTGAATCCAGGACTGATACAGAACGGTTGCCATTCGCAGTCTTGGTGGGTGACTGCGAACTTCTGTCAACTGACCTGTTGGGAAAACGGCGCCGGCTACATTGGCGACAACTGCTCGGACGGGCTGTACCAGTCGGCGAGCGCCTGCGGGTACTACCAGGAGAAGGTCCCGCTCCAGATTGCCAGCGCGAGGTGCGAAAGCTTGGGCATGCACGTGTGCGACAGCGACACGACCAGCAGCGAGTGCGGCCACGACGACGTGCACTTTCACGTGTGAACTCCGCACAGCTGCACCGTCGACGTGGAGGTGCGGGCAGACGGCACGGTGGCCCTCCAGTGGGACTCCAAGACGATGCAGAACCCGATCCGCGTGGCATGGGCCGACGGGTTCCCGACTCCGGGCAGCTGCCCCAGCGAGTGCACGGGCAGCAGTTCTGGGTGCGTCTGCCCCGCCACCGTGGAGTCCCGGGCCGTCTTCTCTGAGGTCCCGAGCAGGGCCGAGCTCCTCGGGGAGGCGTCCCGCCTGCGCATCGGCGCGTTCGCGCCTTCGGCGGCCACCGCCTGCCTGGCCCCCTGCGACGGCGATGTGAAGGCGCACGTGCCTCCCGGGAGCGGGAACGTGGACGAGGACACGGTGTTCGAGTGCGACGGGGCCTACTACAAGAACATGGAGAGCGTCGTGGGAGTGGCGGGGCACAGCTTCCGCAACCCGCCCGTGTTCGCGATCGCCAAGGAGATGACTGGCCGCTGGGTGACAGACGAAGAAGCTCTAGCTGAAGTGGAGGCCCTGCTGGACCACCTCTTCCGCCACCCCAACGTGGCGCCCTTCGTGTCGTACCGGCTGATCCAGCGCATGGTCACGTCCAATCCGTCACCGGCCTACGTTTCCGCTGTCGCTCAAGCCTTCAGCACCGGCGAGTACAATGGCGAGACGTATTCTGCCCAGTACGGAGACTTGGGAGCAACCTTCGCGGCTATCTTGTTGCACCCTGAGGCTAGAGGAGAGGATTCGATTGGTTCTGTGGGCAAACTGCGTGAGCCCCTGGTGAAGCTATTGCACTTCCTGCGCTCCATGGAATACATGGATCTTAAAGGGCGCCAGGTCTTGATGAACAGCCTGGAGGACGACATTGGCCAGTGGCCCTACGCGGCGCCCTCTGTTTTCAATTATTACGACGTGGAGTATGCCCCACCAGGCCTGTCCGACGGCCTTGTTGCGCCCGAGTTCGAGATCTTCACGCCGCCGCTTGCCCTCACCTGGCTCAACGGCATGCTATCTTTGGTCAACACTGGCGGACTCAGCCGGTGCGAGGGTGGCATCGGTCAGACGACACGCGCCTGCACTGTTGTTGAAGGGGAGCTGAACTTCTCCGTGTCCGGCACCAGCAGCGACACCTTTGCGGAGATATCCTTGCTACTAACGGGGGGGCGCATCAATAATACGGGTGCCTTCGACGCAGCACTCGGTGCTTCTGGGGGTGAAGACCACATGAAGGCTGCTATGCGCACTATTATCATGTCGCCCGAGTTCCACACCTTGGGCGACCCCGAGATGGCTGGCCAGCGACCCGCGACGGTGGAGAAGACGCCACATCAGTCGCGGTCTTACAAGGCCATGGTTCTGCTTTATCTCAACGGGGGTGCTGACACCTTCAACTTGCTGGTGCCCACCTGCGCAAGCCTCTGGGAGGAGTACACAACCGTCCGGCAGAACCTCGCGCTGGGCCAGGGTCAGCTGCTGGGGATCTCGGCCAACACCCAATCTTGCAACACTTTCGGCGTCCACCACGGCCTCCCCTTCGTGCGCGACCTGTACGCACAGGGCCAGCTGGCCTTCGTGAGCAACATCGGCGGCCTGGTGCAGCCCACCACGAAGGATGGGTACATGGGGACCACCCCCCAGTGTGCTGGGCTGTTTTCGCACCTCGACCAGCAGATCGGCGGTATGACGCTGCAGTGCCAGGTCCAGGGGCCCAAGCAAGCTATGAGTATTGGCGTCTGGTGCCGGCTCGGGTCCGATGGTGGTCCAAGGTAGCCGAAAGTCTTCAAAACAGGACGTCCGACCCCAGGATGTTAGCCGGGAGGTGTTTGACAGGCTTGGCGAGATGTCGATCGATGTGCGCCGTGTTTAAAAAGTTTGGGCCGGCACTTCGATGAAGCGCACCGACCGAAAGAATACAAGAAAGATTTCCCTGGAAACGAGCGGATAAATCTAAAGAACTACCCGAGACGCACCAAATCCTTATTCCACGTGAGGCCAAGATTTGTGAAGGTTCCATACAAAAAAAACACTCCGCCAGATATGCGCGATCAGCGCTGCCCTAATCTCCGCAGTGCCTCCCAGGAGCCCACGAATGTTGCAAAAGTTGCGCAGTGCGTAGCCTCCCTGGGAGCAGCGAGGTGTCGGCTGAGTCCGCGTACTTCCCGACCCCGCCGTGCCTCCAAGGAGCCCACGAAAGTGGCGACGGTTGCGCAGTGCGTAGCCTCCCTGGGAGCAGCGAGGTGTCGGCTGAGTCCGCGTACTCCCCGACCCCGCCGTGCTTCCCAGGAGCCCACGAAAGTGGCGATTGTTGCGCAGTTCGCAGTCTTCCAGGGAGTTGCGAGGTCTCGGCTGGGCCCGCGTACTCCCCGACCCCGCCGTGCTTCCCAGGAGCCCACGAAAGTGGCGATTGTTGCGCAGTTCGCAGTCTTCCAGGGAGTTGCGAGGTCTCGGCTGGGCCCGCGTACTCCCCGACCCCGCCGTGCTTCCCAGGAGCCCACGAAAGTGGCGATTGTTGCGCAGTTCGCAGTCTTCCAGGGAGTTGCGAGGTCTCGGCTGGGCCCGCGTACTCCCCGACCCCGCCGTGCCTCCCAGGAGCCCACGACCGCGACGACAGGCGCGCAGTTCGCAGCCACCCGGGGAGCTGCGCGCTCCCGGCTGGGTCCAGTTGGGTCCGCGTACTCCCCTACTCCGCCACGTCTCCCAGGAGCCCACGACCGCGATGACAGCTGCGCAGTTCGCAGCCACCCAGGGAGCTGGTCCTGGCTGGGTCCGCGTAATCCCCGACCCCGCCGTGCCTCCCAGGAGCCCACGCAAGTGGCGACGGCGGCGCAGTTCGCAGTCTCCCAGGGAGGTGCGAGATCTCGGCTGGGCCCGCGTACTCCCCTACTCCGGAGAGGGGGAGGGGGGTCCCCCTGGTTCTGATCGACGGCGCCGAGTGTTGGGGGGCGCCACCCCCTGGTTCGAAACGCGCCGCCGAATGATCCCAAGGCAAGCGCCCATGAAGCGCGTGCGCTCTCTCTCTCTCTCTCTCACTCTCTCTCTCTCTCTCTCTCTCTCTCTCACACATGTGCATAGACATGATGGGGGAAAACACACAGACACAACTGATCGTCGACCCCCAGGAAACGTGGGAAAATATTGCAAATGGGAGGGAAGAAGAACACCCAAAAAATATTGGAATCCTGATATCTGTGTATTTTTTGTGTGTCCCTGGACCCCGTTGATGTTGTACTAATAATTATGTCCTTCTGCGTCCCATTCCCCTCGGCAGGTGCAAGGGGCGTCCCCCAGGGGCTTCGGTGGGCGCCTGGCCGACGCCGCGGCCGCCGAGGGTCACCGCACCACCTCGTTCTCCCTCGCGGGCGCGAACACGTGGTCGACGGGGCGGAGCGTCGGGGTGGAGATCATCGACGGGAGAAACGGCGCCGTGCGTCTGCAGGGGTCGCTCGAGGGAGCAAAACATCTGGCACCGAGAGAGCAGCGCCCTCCTCGGAGCCGTCTGGGGGTCTGAGGGTGGCCCAGCACTGGTTCTGGCCAGCAGGAAGGGCGGGCAGGTTCGAGGGTTTTTTTGTCTTGTTCGCCCTCCAGGGGCAGTTTTCGGATACGGGGTGGAAAACTGCACTGGATGGACCCCGGGAGGGGTCCAGGGACCGATTCTGAGCGAATTTGGCCTCATCCTCCCCTCCTGACTGATTCTCTGGGCTCCCAACCAGTTCAGACCCTGGCGACGCCCACCCAGGCAGATCATGAACGAAAGCGTAGGCTTGCAAGCATAAGGGTCGAGACATACCCATCTGCAAAAACAGGCACGTTTGGAGCGCCGTGCAGATGTCTTGGATCCGCCCTGCGCGCCCGCTCGGAGTGAGGTGCTGCGCGCACCCGTGGAGCGCGCCCGCAGCTTTCCCTGATGGGCGTTCTGCCCTCAACAACAAACGCATGCGACATATTTTTGGGGAGGGGAAGAAACACACAGACACAATCAGTCGTCGATCTCCTTGAAAATGTAGGAAAATATGGGAAGTGGGGGGGAGACAAGAACCCAGAAAATACTGGAAAATATCTGGAATCCTGTTATTCGTGTCTATTTATTTGTGTGTCCCAGGGCCCCATTCAACTTTGCCAGAGGTCCGCGCGGATCTCTTGGGTCAGCACTGGCCTTCCCTCCCCCCCACCACCCCTTCCGCAGAGCGCGGAGTGCTCCAGTGGCGGCGCCCGAGGCCGCCCAGGGGTGTGGGGAGGGGGGCCCAGCGCCGACCAAAGAAATTCGCGCGGACCTGCGATGCAGTCGGGGCGCGCATCAAGAAACCATATGCTTTTCGTCAGGATGTCCTGGGTTTCTTCGCTCCTCGCGCTGCGCGGTGACTTACCGCAGCCGTTGAAGGAGCTGCTGCGTTCAGGGTGCTCCAGGTTTCCCCTCAGGTGCACCTCGCGCACGGGTTCTCAGGGTTGGGTTTCTTGCGAGGTTTTTTGCGGCCGCGCCCGCACTGCATGTGTTTGATACGTCTGCAGCGTCTCGATTCTCCAGGTACCAGGACTTGCAGGCGATCGTGGGGAACACTACCAGCCTCACGTATGGCAACGTCTACTGCGAGGAGTACGCGCAGCAGTTCGCCGGCGCCATAGAGTCCAGCGAGAAGCTGGGGACGCTCCTCGACTCGGCAACGCTCACGACCACGTACGGTACGAGCAACTCGCTGGCCAGGCAATTGCATCAGGTCGCCCGGCTCATTTCGACGAGGGCAGCGCGCGGTGCCGAGCGGGATTTCTTCTTCGCAGAATTGGGTGGGTTCGACACGCACAATGCCTTGGAGGAGGTTCTCGAGACTAAGTTTGCCGAGATCAACGCTGCCCTGGAGGATTTCGTGGCCGAGCTGAAGGGCCAGAGCATCTTCGACTCGGTGGTGTTGGTGACCAGCTCCGACTTCGGGCGCACGCTGACCTCGAATGGCCGGGGTAGCGACCACGGCTGGGCGGGTAACCACCTCGTGCTGGGCGGCAGCGTCAATGGCGGCCGCATCTTCAATCGGTTCCCCGAGTCTCTACTGGATGGCAACAGCCAGGACGCGGGGCGCGGGAGGATGATCCCACAGTACCCGTGGGAGAACGTGATGGTGCCTATTGCGCAGTGGATGTGCGGGCAGTCGTCCTCGCGGGCCAGCGCGGCCTGGCTGCACTCCGTCTTCCCTAACCTCGCCAACTTCAACGCCTCCGAGCACATCATCCACGCCGAGGCTCTCTTCGCAGGCTTCGAGCTCGCCACGCCGAGCCCCACGCCGTCGGGCCCCACCGCGAGCCCCACGCCGAGCCCCTCGCCGCCCCCCTCGCCGAGCCCCACGCCCGGCCCCACGGCGAGCCCCTCGCCGAGCCCGACCGCCGACCCCACGGCCCTGCGGGAGGGCCCCCAAAGCCGCTGCGAAGGGCTCGGCCCCCGCGGGGCCCTCCGGCGCCTCCGGGGGGGGTCCCCGCGGGGGGGCGGAGAGAGATGGCGCGGGGGAGTCCCGCGGGGGGGCGGAGAGACGGCCCGACGGCGGCCCCGGACAGGCTCTCTCTCTCTCTCTCTCTCTCTCTCCGGGTGCCCCGCGGGAGGCCCCGGGAGGGTTCCGCCGGACGCCCGCACCTGCAGGCCCGTGTGCGGGGTCGGCCGTGGGCCTCGGGAGCACGTCAGCGGGTCCGCCCTTTTCCAGTGCTGGCAGCGTCCGCGGCGGCGTGAGAGGCCATCAGGACAGCCCCGCCATCGTTCTCGCTTCCATCTGCACCCTTCCCCTTCTCCGAGGGAGGAGAGGAGCACCCCCGACCTGATAGGTGGCGCTTTCTAAAAAAAGGGCCCTGGGCGTTTGCTAAACAGCCCTGCCCTGTTCGATTCCTTCTTTGGGCGCGCTTACTGAACTTCTTCGCGTGGCGGCGTGGTCACTATGGGGGTGGAGTTTTTCCCCTCCTAGAGATACTCATCTTCGCTCCCCGTGCTACTGACGCCTCCACCAGTGGGCCCCCCATGATGCAGTCGGGCGCGTCGGGCCTTGATCAGTGCCGTCGGTCCACTTCCGCCGTCGTGCCCGTGGTCGCGGACCAAAGGGCCTGTTACAGGCCCCGTGGGGTACGGTAGGTTCGTGTCGTGTCAACCGGCGGCGACCCCGCCAGCGGCGTTCAACGTTGAACGCCGCGGGTGACCCAGCATCGTTCGATGTGGAACGATTTGGACGCTTCGGAAACGGCCGATCGTTCCAAGGTTGAACGATCCCCGCGGTGTCAGAAGCCAACGCCGAAGTCGGCACGGCAAGAGCCTGACGCATCTTGCCACCGAGGGCCTGGAGGCCGACGCGAGGGCCATCTCTGGGCCCAGGGCCCAGGAGACCCCTTCAGGGCCCCACCGCTTAGCTGGGCCCCTCCGCCGGACCTCCCTGGAGCCCACGAGATTGGCGACGGCTTGGCACTTCGCAACCCCGAGGGGACGGCGAACTCTCATCCTGATCTGCGCCTTCGACACCCCTTCGCTGGACCTCCCAGGAGCCCACAACAATGCGGCGCCCGTTTCGCAGCTCGCAGCCCCCAGGGACGACGATGTCTTCATCCCGATGCAGATCTGACGACGATCCGCTGGCCTTCCCAGGAGTCCACGAAAGTGGCGACAGTTTCGTAGACCACAGCCCCGCGCGGACGGCGAGGTCTCATTCTGATTTGCGTCTGACGTCACTCGACACGACCACCCAGTGCCCCACGAAAGTGGCGACGGTCTCATGAATCGCAGCCCCCGAGGAGACGGTGAGGTCTCATACAGATATGCGTAAGACGTCACTGACCCCCAGGAGCCCACGAAAGTGACGACTGTTTTACAGGTCACAGCCCCCGAGGGGACGGCGAGGTATCATTCTGATCTGCGTGTGACGTCACTCCGCTGGACTCGCCAGGCGCCCTCGAAAGTGTCGACAGATTCGCTATTCGCAGACCCCAGGGACGGCGAGGTATCATTCCGATCTGCGTAAAACGTCACTCCATTGGACCTCCCAGCAGCCCACGAAAGTGGCGACGGTTTCTGCGTGTGACGTCACTCCGCTGGAAACTCCAGGAGCCCACGAACGTTGCGACGGTCTCACAGTTTGTAGCCCCCAAGGGGACGGCGAGGTCTCATTCTGATATGCGCAAGACGTCACTCCGCTGGACACCCCAGGAGTCCACGATCCGGCGACGGCTTCACAGTTCGCAACCCCCCAGGCAGCGCGAGCAGCAGGAATGAAATAACGACCCCCCAGGAGCCCATGGAAGTAGCGACGGTTTCACAGGTCGCAGCCCCCGAGGGGACGGCGAGGTCTCATTCTGATCTGCGTCTGACGTCACTCCACTGGACCTCCAGGAGTACACGAAAGTGGCGTCAGTTTCACAGTCCCACTGGACCTCTGGGCGCCCACGAAAAAGGACGACGGTTTCGTAGAGCGCAGCCCCCGCGGGGGAAGAAGCTAGGTTTCGTTAGAATCCGCACACGACGCCAGTCCACGGCGGAAACAGTGAAAAAACGGCCTTGCCGTTTCCGGAGGCCCTTTAAGCACTGGCCCCCTGGGAGCCCACGAACAAGGAGCCCCCCCCCCGGCGGCGCCTCCGGCGCTGCCCCTCAAACGCGCCCCGTGCGCCAGGGATGGGGGGGTCCAGCGCGGGTCCAAAAAATCCGCGCGGAGCGCCAGAAGTGTATGTTTACGCTGCTTCTTCTTCTTCTTCTTCGTTTTCTTTGTGTATTTTTCTTATTATTATTATTATTATTATTATTATTATTATTATTATTAGTATTATTATTAGTAGTATTATTATCATTATTATTCTCATTATTCTCATTTGTCTTTTTCTTCCTCTCAGGGAGGAGGAGCAGAGGAAAAGGAAGTGTGGAGACCATAGTGCTCTATGCGAAACGAGACCCCAGCGACGGGAGGGGTTGGGTAAACAGTCAGAGTTCCCGCTGTGCGCACGTCGTGACATGTGATCGTTTTTGTCATTCATTGTTTTGCCGATCGGCGCGGGCCCCAAAACCCCCCTTTCCCCCCCCCCCCACCATGGAGTAGATCTTGACGTTTTTTGGCGCCTGTCTCGAGTGGGTGGAGCTTCCCCCAGAAACAGCAATCTCGCAAACAGCCGCACGAAGCAGAGGTCTGGAGCCAGCCCCCCCCCCCCTTCGCTCCCCCCCCCTTCCGCCCTATATGAAGTCGGGCATGTCCCTCTACAGGAGGAATACTCCAAAATAGTCAGCAAATAGTCTGGGCACGATGTTTCGACTCCTTCTGCCTATTTGGGAGTATTGTCTGACGAATTTGCTTTCTCGTCCCAAATCCGCCTGTATCTGGGAGGACATGCCCTCCCTTTCCGCCCACTGTCGAAACGCCGAACCCAAAGAAAAACGCTCACCGTGAGAGCCGGCGCACGACGCGCCCCGCCAGGCGGCAGCCAGGCAAGGGGAACAACAAAAAAGAAAGCCCGGGCAGGCCGGCCAGCGAGCGAGGAGCCCGCACGGAGGCACCCGCGGGCGGCCACGTGGCGGAACAAAAAAAGATCCCAGGAGGCCCCCGGCCCACGAGCGGAGGTCCAGGCTCGGGGGCTCAAGAGTCGGGGGCGGAAGAGAGGGGGGTGATGACTATAGAGGGGGGGGACATCATGGCGGGGGCCATGGTATCGCCCCAGGTGTCATGGCGCCTCTTCTGGTTTCATGACGTCCCTGGCCCCCCCGCTGGGCCGCGCACATGCCGCCAGTCAAGATTTGCACCCCCCCCCCCCTATTGCACACCCCCATCTTGGCCGCTCCCGAAAGAGACGGGGGTCAATGCAAGCGGGGGTCTGCCAGAGCGCCAGATCTTGCAGGATCCTGCAGAGCCAGGGTCGCACTGACCCGGGCTTGGGCGTTGGGCGCAGGATCTTGCAGGATCCTGCAGGGCCAGGGTCGCACTGACCCGGATTTGGGTGCAGGATCTTGCAGGATCTTGCAGGATCCTGTAAGGCTTGACTGACCCGGGTCTGGATTGACCCGTGTCAGCAGGTCCCCGATAGGCTCAAGTCGGGCCCGTCCCTCTACGGGAGGGGTATCCAAAAACAGTCAAAGAATAGTCTGGGGATGATGGTTCGACTATGTTTGATGATTTTGGTATATATTGTTTTGACTTTTGAAAAAAAATGTCGTCTAAAATCCGCCTGTAGGGGGACGTGCCCGACCTAAATCGAGGCCTCCTAGGTGGGGTCCGAGTAGATGGGGTCGGAGGATCGCGCCGCATGGCCGATGCATCGGCTGCGCGGCTCGATGTGGAGCCCGCGTTTCCCCACGCCGCGTCGCCGACGCATAGCCGAGGTCGACGATGCATCGATGATGCATCGCCGGTGCATCGTCGATGGATCGCCGATGCTTCGACGACGTATCGGCGATGCGGCGCGATCCCCCGACCCCAGCTACTCCGGCCCCATCCAGGAGGCCTCTAACGGAGCGCCCAGTGACGGCCACTTGACCCTAAAAAATCATGCAAGTGGGCAAGAAGAGAAGCAGAAACAGCCCGCGAGTGCACGCACTGTTTGAGGAACATGATGCTTTGTGCTTCTGAGGTTTAAGACGAGTAAGTAAACTAGAATTTATGGCTGCCGAATTGCAGACTCGCCACGAGCACTAAAATGCTGATACGGTAAGTTCGCGTCGTGTTGACCGGCGGCGACCCCGCCGCTGACGTTCAACATTAAACGCCGACGGTGATTCAGAATCCGTCGATGCTGAACGATCTGATGTTCCGGAATCGGCCGATAATTCAAGGGTGAACGATTCTTGCGGTGTCAGGAACCAACGCCGAAGCCGACACGACACGAACTTGCCGTAGGTGCCTTCTCGGGGGCAACGATAGGGGGGATAGGCGTTGGGGGGATGCATCGTCCCCCAATCGCCCATTGATCGCCGATAGGGGACCAATAACCCCAACCTGCACAGGAAGGTGCGGATTCACTACCGGGGGCCTATCGCCGATCTATCGGCGATGTATTCCCGATTCGAGGTCGATGCATACCCCCCTATGCCAGTCCCCCCTATCGTTGCCCCTCACCTTCTTGTGATATTGCGTAAGGAGCATACTCCGCGTAGCCCGATGGCCGAAGGGGTGCGAGCGATGTGTCGGTTCTCTTTGCCCTGCTGCTCCAAAACAGCACAGCAACCAAACATGTACGTAGACCCGGGGCCCAGGGGGAAGAAGGACGAGGATCGGCCGGGCGTCGTGCCATAGGGGCGGGGCGATACATGACGGGATGAAGAAAGATGCACCGTTGTGCGGGACCTTGAAGGTGCCCCTGGGGCACGAAAGGCGCACGGCACTCCCTCCCCCCCTCATCCACCGCCCCCCCATTGGGCCACGCCACGTCCGAGATGAGGAGGATGTCAGGGCATCAGTGCCGCCACAGGCGACGCCGAGCCCGACGCCCACGTGCCCTGCAGGCTACATCTTCGCCCAGGCACAGTGCGAATGCAGCGCCAGAACACAGCAATGGGCGTCCGACTACCCGACAGTAGAGGCGTGCGGCGCGAAATGTGCGTCTACCGACGGTTGCATGGCCTTCGGCTCTTGGACAACTGCTCCAGTCGCTGGCTGGTGTGCTCTGTACGACAGCGCTTGCGGTAGTTGCGTCAATACCCCAGGCGCAGCCATGAACGCCTACAACATGTGTGATGGGGGCGATGCGCCGACGCTGGCGCCAACGTCGAGCCCCACACCAAGCCCCACGCCGAGCCCGACACCAAGCCCCACGCCGAGCCCGACACCAAACCCCACGCCGAGCCCAACAGCGACGCCGACGCCAAGCCCGACAGGGTCTCCGACATCCGCACCTGGCCCCACGACGGTGGGGATGACGACGACGACGACGACGACGATTGCGATGGTGATGAAGATGATGTTGGCGATGGTGGCAATCACCACGCTGCCGATGATGATGCCGATGATGCGGATGAGGGTGGTGAGACATGGCGCGCGCGGACCTTCATACGTCATGACAGGTCTTCCAGCGAGAACGCAAACACCAATCCGGTTGACATGCGGGCCCCGGAAACGGCAGGGCCATTTTTTCACCGTTTCAAAGAAAAATGCCCCTGGAAGATGGAGACGGCAACAAAAACGGCGACCGGAAACGGCAAGAAAACGGCTCCAGGGTTGGAACCGGAGCCGGAACCGGTACCGGTTCCAATCCGGTTCCGTCGCCATTGACGTCAATGGCGACGGAACCGGTAAAAAAACGGCGTCGGAACGGGCAACAAAAACGGCAAAACGGAACCGGTAAACAAAAATTGCCCTGTCGATCGTTTCCAGGGCCCATGGAGGCTGAGGCCACACGCGGTTCCGGAGGGAGGGCGACGTGTGCGCACGAGGAGGCGTGCGAGCCAGTGGCCCGCGGCGGCAGCGCACGGGCGGTGGCGGGTGCGCGCGGAGCTGCCGGAGTGCTGTCGAGCTGCGCCCGAGCGTGGCCCGCATTACAGTGGGGACCCATGCCAAGAAACACCCTGCTTGCCTCCAGGATGCCCTAGGTTTCTTGGGTTTCGATGGTTTTGCGCTGGGAAGCGTGACGTTCCCACATTAAAAATCGATGGACGTCCTGGGTTTTCAGGGTTGGGTTTCTTGTGGAAGGTTTCTTGTGGTCGGTTCCCTACTGTATTTTCGGAGGTGGATAGACCTCCTACCCTGACGCGTCGATTGAGGAATTGGCCGTTTTCGGTTCGCGAGAGGGCGCCGCGGCCGTCATTTTTGCGGGTCCAGGTCCGTCGGTTTCGGTCCCAGGCCGTTTTCACTAAGGGGAGGTTTACTAAAGGGAGGTTTGTCCACCGCCGATGCTTGTGCGCGTCGCAGTCTGGGCATTTTCTGAGGGTGGAGGGCTCGGGGAGGAATCCATGCGGGCCTTTGCACCTCGAAGTTCAGTCCAGCTTGTGATTTGCCTGGTGCAGATTCGAACCTCGAGAATCAGTCGAGACGGCATTTCAGATTTCACCCTTTGCCCTCCACCCAGAGAAGATGCGCGTCGCAGTGGCAAAGCACGCATGTAGCGACTGCGCGCGCGCGCGCGTCGACATCTTCCAGCACTGTATTGGAAACAGCCCATGCATGTTCATAGCCTAGCCCTCTG
The DNA here is from genome assembly GCA_963575745.1 of Prorocentrum cordatum. Classification (NCBI taxonomy): domain Eukaryota; class Dinophyceae; order Prorocentrales; family Prorocentraceae; genus Prorocentrum; species Prorocentrum cordatum. Next base: position 65,908 of record CAUYUJ010015513.1, read on the forward strand.
AAGAGACGTCGAAAAATGGGTTCGGAGGGTGTTGACGTGCGCGAGCGGGGGCGTGCGCATGTAGCCCGTATAGCTTTAGAGTGGCTAGGAGTGGTAAGACGCATTTGCCATACCAATGCGCACACACGACATTGTGTAATCTGACCAGGTTGAAACAGGAGCGATAGCGCGTCACCTGGTATTATTATGTTCTGCATTTAGAAACAATAATATGAGGGTAGGGGATACGTGGTGAGCCTTTGGTTGACATACATCAGTGTGGTCAAAGTACTTGGCACAAGCTACGTGTTAAGAGTCTAAGTTGTCAGGACGACGTCCCGCAATCTACATAGTCAAGCCGGCGCGGTGCAGCTCACCAGCTTGTACATCCCGTGGCCACTTCCAATGCTCACCATCAACGCAACGTTCGACACCCATTTGAAAAATGGTGCAGGTGATCTTCTAGCACAGGTTCATTAATCGAGTGGGCGAGCGATGCTGATGCTTCTGATGGTGGTGGTGGCGCGGATGACCATGGCGACGACAAAGACGCTGACGATGATAATGTTGATGACGGTGGTACGAGGACAACGATAGATGTAAATATGATTGTGACGATCGATGGCGACGTTGACGATGATAGTAGCTCTGGTGCGGACGAGGAGGGTGCGGAGGTGCTCGCGCAGAGATTCACATATCAGCGACCAGCGACCATCGGAAACAGTGTGGCTTCTAAGACATATGTGGTGATCGTTCTCGTATTCATTGTTTTGCCGATCGGCGCGGGCCCTCGCACCCCCCCCCCCTCTAGTGGATCTTGGCTGTCTTCGGCGCCTGCCTCGAGCAGGTGGAGCATCCCCTCACAGGACGCGCTGTCGCAGACAGTCGCACTACGCAGGGATCCAGAGCCAACCCTCCCCCCCTCTTCGCTCAATGTCGAATCGGGGGAGCGTAAGACCCGGGTTTGCCAGGACTCGAGTTCGCCATCGTTGTTTGACGACCGCGATTCGGATTTTGACGAGTAGGAGTTTCGTGGGATGTCTGCAGCGGGAGGCCTCGTCAAAATGCAGGCTCGGCCTCGTCATTTTTTTGACGACCTCGTCGGGGATCCCCGAGTCCCCTGTACCCGGGTTCTACGCCCCCCTGATCGAAACGCCGAACAAGAAAAGGCCGACGCGTCGAAATTACACACGGTGAGCACACCGTGCTTTTGCTGCGAGGCCTTCTCGCCGTGTGCGCGCGCAGAGAGGCGCGCGCGTGGCCCCTATCCACGGCACTGCTCCTGCCAGAGTCTTGGCGGGCGCGCGGTGACTTCGTGGATCCCTCCTCCTCCTCCTCCTCCTCCTCCTCCTCCTCGTCCTCGTCCTCGTCCTCCTCCTCCTCCTCCTCCTCGTCCTCCTCTTCCTCCTCCTCCCTCCTCCTCCTCCTCCTCCTCCTCCTCCTCCTCCTCGTCCTCCTCCTCCTCCTCGTCCTCCTCCTCCTCCTCCTCCTACAGAGGGGGCCCATGGCAAGAAACACCCTGCTCGCCTCCAAAGTGCCCTGGGTGTCTTGGGCGTCGACTGCTCGCGAGGGGAAGCGTGGCGCTCCCGCACCGAAAGTCCATGGACGTCCCGGGGTTTCAGGGTTGGGTTTCTTGCGGAAGGCTTCTTGTGGTCGGGCTTCCACTGCATGCGGCCCGCATTGTCTGAATGGACCGAATGGCCCAGGATGGTTCTGTGCGATGTGTGCGAGTGCGCGCACATGAGTTTTTATCACTACCCACTGAACAGATTCAGGAGGCGGAGCGAAGGGGGGAAGTGAGAGGGAGAGTGCCTTCTCGGAGGGCGGCGGGACTTCTCTCAGAAGCCTTCACGCCTTCTGAGAAGTTGTTGTTTCTTTCTTCGGGGAAGGCTCAGAAAACTCCTCAGAAGGCCGAGGGGACTTCCGAACCTTCTGAGAAGGCCTTCTCTTCCTCCTCTTCCTATTCCTCCTCCTCGTCCTCCTCCTCCTCCCTCCTCCTCCCTCCTCATCCCTCCTTTCTTCCTCCATCCTCCTCCCTCCTCCTCCCTTCCCCCCTCGCTCGCCGCCGAAAGTGAGCTTCGACACGCGCTGCCCAAAATCCAGCGGCCACCAGCGAGCTCGGAGGGGGACGGCGCTGTGCGATGGCGATTCTGACAGTTTTCGCCCCCCTGCCACACAGCGGAGACCCGTGCCAAGAAACACCCTGCTCGCCTCCTCCTCGTCCTCCTCCTCCTCCTCGTCCTCCTCCTCGCCTCCTCCTCGTCCTCCTCCTCCTCATCCTCGTCCTCCTCCTCGTCCTCCTCCTCCTCGTCTTCCTCCTCCTCCTCGTCTTCCTCCTCCTCCTCCTCCTCCTCCTCCGTAGCCATTTTGGCTCAAGGCAATGAACCGTCCCGACGACCGCGAGTCTTTCGGGGCGACTGAGCGCGAGGGAGGTTCCGCTTTGAGGCACCTCTCCAAACCAGTCCAGTCCATTTCAGGGGATCCCGATCCCGACAGAAGGTGCCTGTCGGTCCGAGCCCCTTTCCAAGCAGTTTCGAAGCCATGGTGCCGAGCCCTGCAGTGCTGCGCGGGCCGCGCAAGCCGCATTGGGGCTGCAGCCACTGTGGCCGCGCGGCCAACTGGGCGAGCCGAGTCACATGCTTGTGCGGCGCCAGCGCGCCGATGCGGGTTGTGGCCGCCGCTCGTGAGGCAGACAAAGCAGCAGCAGCAGGCGCTCCGTCCAAGAGAGTTGGCGGCTCAGGTCTTCGCCCGTCGCCAGCCCCTTGGAGCGCCGAGTTCAAGTACATCCAGCAGATGGAGCAGCGCCTCAAGGCCACAGAGGCAGAGCTTCGCAAAGTCAAGAGTGGCAACAGTGACAAGTCACAAGAAGAATCAGCTGCTGCTCAGGACCCAGCTCGGGCCAAGCGTGCAAAAATTCTCAAGCAGATCGAAGTGTACGAGAAGGTCGTCAGGGACACTGCCGAGTTCGGCGGCGCCGTGCACGACGCGAACAAGGCTGCGCTCGAAGATCTTCGGGCTCAGGCTAAAGCGTTGCGGCCCCCCGCCACGGCGCACAAAACAGCGATGCAGAAGCTCGAGAAGTCCAAGCAGCAGCTGGTCAGGCAGCAGAACGAGCTGGAAGAGTTGCAGCGCAAGATGGCACAGCTACAACAAGACATTTCAGGGAAAGAGAGCGCAATCATCGCCAAGACGTCCGAGGTCAAGATACTGCAGCAGGAGGTCGCCGAGAGTGCGGCCAAGCTCAACCCGCAGCAGCCCTCGACCAATGTCAAGGACGAGGCGCTCGACGAGGAGACGTTCAAGCTGGATACGGAGACCGAAGAGGTCAAAGCCGCCCCAGAGCCCGTGGGGTTCTATGCCAAGTTCTCGGCCGACCCCGTTTTCACCAAGTACCAGCAGTTCATCCGAGAGAAGTTCAAGAAGAAGGATGTGCCCATGCCGCAGGCGGAGCAGCAGCAATCTCCACCCGCAGCGGGCACCGACGCCAGCAACAAGCGTGGCACCGACGATGAACTCAATTTGCAGGAAGCTCAAGAATTGTGGAACGACTTGCAGAGTGACGCAGCCCAAGGTGACGAGGCCACCAAGCTGCTCGAGCTCATCAACAAGCTCCACAACGCCAAGAGGAGTCGTACTCGCAGCCCTGATCATGGCGCTCCAGGTCAGTACGAGAATGGCTCCTAACACGTTCACAGCTCCCCTCCAAGGTCAATGGTTCGACGCAGGAGGAGATAGCACACGCAGTTCCAGTACTGGGCCGACTTCGATGAGCTCGGCTTCGTCAGTTCAGATTCTTGCAGCCTCCGCAATTGGAGGAAGTACTGCAGCTGATGGGTATGGTCAGTCTGATATTGGATGCAGGCCACATGCCAACGTTCCCATCACTGGCATTCCCTGGATCTTGGGGGTCCCTGGGCAGTCCGAGTCGACGGACTCGTCGCCGCAGTCGTTGGAAGCAGCTCATGTAAAATGGCAATCTGGCGCGCAGAATTTGTCTAACGCCAGCCGAGACCAGCTTCCAAGAGTGAGCAGCCTCAGAGTATGTGGTGGTCGCAGTCAGGCCCCAGCTACTCCCGAGAGCGCTCTCTAGATGCATTTGATCGAGACCTTCAACGCCAACCAGGGGCGCAATACGTTAAAGAAGCGAGTCAAAGCTAGCAAGGCCAAGGTCATCCTGGCCCAAGAGATCGGTTATTTCACACATGACGTGGAGGAGCTCTACAGTTTCGCCGCTAAGATGGGTTGGTCAGCCATCGCACTACCAGGAGCCCCCACAGCAGGTCACCTTCCCACGGCAGGCGTCGCTGGTTTTGCTCGCAATGGGATTGGGCGGCGCTGGCCACCTGCAGCTAACACGTCCGAGATAGTTGCACACAGAGCGCCGCACATTCAAGTGGACGTCCCAGGCTGGCCGACCCTGAGTATATCCAACATCTACATCCACACGTGCGAGGGCATGACAGTTCGGAATGCGACCATTCTCGCCAGAGTTGGAGAAGAGATGGCTGGGCTCACACATCCAGCACTAATTGAAGGTGGCTGGAACATGAGCACAGATGTTGTTGAGGAGTCGACATTTCCACTACATGCGCATGTGGAGACCACCGCTCCGAAAGAGGTCACCTGCCGCACTCCAACTTCCGCACCTACGATCGACTACTTCGCGCCGAGCGAGGCCGCCATGCTACTGTTTCGCACCGTCACGGTGGACGCCGAGTGGCACATCAAGCCGCACAGGCCAGTTCACCTGCACATGGCGGCAGTAGGCAAGCCCTTGCAAGTCTTGACCTACGGCGCGGCACCGAAGTTGTCACCAGTCATCCCTGAAGGCACTCACTTGCCAGATGACCCCTGGAGTCGGGCTGCCAGGTATGCTGACGAGGCGTTGGTTCTAGCTAAAGAAGCACGACCAGATGCAGCTTGGGGTCTACGAACGTTGGCATGGGGTCAGTTCGCTGAGCAAGCAGGCCGTCGCATTGCTCATATTACTGGCGCAGAGGTCAAAGATTACGGCGCGTACTCCAAATCCCTACAGCCAAGATGGGTGGGTATCCACTATGAGTTGAAGGACGTTCCTGGTATCCAAGCGCGTGCAGACGGATGGAAATGGCTGTCTGATATGATGACAACAATTGCTCAACTGCGTGAAAGCCGTCAGCCCGATGAGACAAACAAGTTGCAGGACGAGGTTCTCGTTCTGCAGTCATCCGCTTACCCTGGGCAAGGCCTAAACCGCAGGTTGGACGCCAGTGTCGAGCAAGCACGTCGAGTCGTCAGCGGTCACTTTCATGCAGACGCCATACGTGAGTTGCAAGACGAGTGGCAAGATGATGTTGACCAAGCTTTTCAGGAAGCCGACAGAGACAGCAAATCGATCTGGAAAGATTGGTGTCGTCAAGCCAGCGCTGGAGGACTTCGAGGCCTTCACAGACTGACACAAGTTCGACAAGTACAGGCTCCTACCACAGTTATAACTAGCGCTGGGAAGTATTCAGCTCATCCTCATGATGTTGTTGCTGCCATGGAAGCTGAATACAAATCGATATGGCGAGGCTCCACGGAGGCCCCCCGAGCTCGGCTCCCCGACAGAAGCTCCCATCGACGAGTGGAACCTGAAGATATCCGCAGAGCCGCTCGCACCTTTCCAAGCGCCACGTCAGCGGGCCTCGACGGACTTCATCCTCGACACCTGTTGCATCTCAGTGACGATGCATTGGGAGTGCTAGCAGTTTTGTACGAAGCTATGGAATCACTTGGGATGCTTCTCAAGCAATTGGCATGGATTCGCATGCCTATGTTGCCAACGCCTCAGGGAGGCCACCGCCTCATTATCTCGTACGCGTCGGCCTACCGCGTTTGGCAAAGGATGAGAAGATGCGAATATGATGAGTTGTTGAAGGTGTTGGACAGGAAATACTGGGGCGCTGGCAAAGGCCGTCGCCCCATCGACAGTGCATGGAAGCTAGCAGCTCGCACAGAAGCCAGCACAGCCTCAGATCGGTTTTCTGTCACGCTCATAGCAGATTATTCGAAGTATTACGAGAACATCGAGTTGAAGCAGCTGCGGCAGAAGTTTATTCGCTTCGGAGCGGCCACGGCATCAGTCAAGCTCACCTACAACACCTGGCGTGCGCCAAGACTGATCCGACTGCTGCAGCATCACGGCAATCAACCTGGACATGCAGAGCACGGTATTCTTGCTGGCTGTGGGGTGGCTGACATAGCCATCAAAATGCACGCAGCCGAGCAGTACGATTATTATGTGGCGCTCCACCCCCTAGTCGACTTCGCCAGCTATATAGACGACTCGAGCATGGGAGTTGAAAGTGCTGACAGGTCCTCAGTCGTCTCCCTCGCGGTCGAAGCTGGCAAAGGTTTCTTGGAGACGGCCGCTGCACTTGGAGCCACAATCAATGAGAAGTTCGCAGTCCTCGCCAACACGAGAGAACTGGCCGAGGAAGTTGCTATCAAGCTCGGTTTTTCGGCAGACAAGGCTGTCACATCGACCACCTATCTTGGCACGGATCAGGCAGCAGGCAGAGTTCGTGTGGCACCGAGAACCCGAGCGAAGATGTCCAAGCGCAAGGCCACGCACCGTCTGCGTCTTCTTTCTCAAGCTGAGACGGTACAAGAGGGCCTTGCCTGAGCTTAAAGAGCAAAGGATTGGCAACGTTTTTCGCGCTGGCGCCAGGCCAGCGCTAACTTACGGAGTGGGGATATTGGGACTTGACAACGCTGAGTTATTGCAGCTGCGGCGTGACTACTGCAGGCAGGTCAAACCATTCCACGGAGGCGTTTCGATCACAGCAAAGCTGGTAGTAGACGGCGACCCCGCATTGCGGCAGGCTGTGGCACCAGCATTGCAATGGAGTCGAATGGTCTGGATGGCAGTATCGCAGCCAGACACAGCAGTTGTATCCTTGCAGGTGCTCAAGTCATGGTGGGACAAAGCCTTACCCCACCTTGATGTTGCAGCACTGGAATGGAAGCAAACGAGAGGTCCCCTGGTTCGCGCAGCACTGTGTGTACGCAGAGTTGGTTGGCCAGTTCAGTCAAGTACAGTTTGGAAAGATCACCGAGGAGCTGACATCCCCCTGGAGCAGCTTGCGCCAGGCATTCTCGAGGATCTCATGGGCAAGGCAATGCAGCGTCAACTTGAGATGAGCTTGGCAGACAAATGGGGAGCGCCTCCAGGATCTCGCGTTTCATTTGATTTGGTTCGTGCTGCAGCTCGGCCCAAGAGCCGTCGTCTCAATAAGCATCCGAAATTTCTTGTTCGTACGTCGGCGGTGGAAGGCCATTGGACCAAGGAGCGAGCACGTCTCAGAGGCTACCAAACTGATGGCCGCTGCAAGTGCGGAGCAGCAGATTCGGTTCACCACAGGCTGTTTGTTTGTTCCTTGCCAGAGGCGATTGCAGCTAGAGCCGAATCCGAGGTGCCAGCATCTTTTATCCAAGCAGGCGTCGATCATCCAGATGAGAGATGATTTACCCAAGGCTGCTTCATCTACGAGGACAGCGACACCCCAGAGCTCGATCCAGGTGTTGAAGCGCATTTAGTCACTCCTGAGTGCGAAGATATTGATGCAGAACCTGAGCAATTAGCTGAGCAACTTGTACAAGGTGACCGGTTGGAATTCGCAGTTGATGGATCCTGCAGCAAGCCTTCACTGGTCACTCTTCAGAGAGCTGGGTGGGCTGTGGTGCTAGTGAACCCTACGGCTGACACACCAGTTGCAGTCATGTGCGGCGCGGTCCCCAGAGCCATGCCCCAGTCGTCAGCGATGGCGGAGTTCCTGAGCATGGCTTTCGTTGGGCAGATCGCTGACCGACCGTCCACGGTATATGCAGATTTCATGGCAGTGGTGAAGGCGGCACTGAAGTCGAAGCAGGAACAGTTGCAGGCCAAGTCAATGTACTCGTGCGTGCAGTTCTTCGGCCACCAGATGCGCGGCTACGACAACATCCAGAGCGTCCGCCACGTCAAGGCCCACAAGTCTGGCGAGCAGTACCAGGCGCTCTCGGACGAGGATAGGCGGATCACGGACGCCAACGCGGTCGCCGATGTGTTCGCCAAAAAAGCTGCCCTCTTGCACCCATCTGCTTCTCCTGAGTTCCTTGTGAGAGTAGAGGATGCTTGCACCCAGGCCAGTCACTTTGTGAAGTTGTGTGCCCACGTTCTCCCGTGTCTCGAGCTTGAGGAGAGGTTTTCCAGGCTCCCTGTGTTCGAGCGGTCGAGGCACACTATGAAAGACAACTGGCATGATTGGTGCAGTACCTCTATCGGCATTCAGTGTAGGAATTGTCTCAGCGTTTTGGAGCCTGGTCGTGACAGGCCCATGCTGGGCTGCAGAGGGTTGCCCAAGTTTTTGAGGGATTTCAGGCAAAATCCCCTGGGCCACCAGTTGGTTGCTGTTTCCCAGGGGAGCGTGTCCAGCTGGAGCTGCGCGGGGCCTGCCTGCACAGCTCCAGTTTTTGTTTGTTATTTGTGTGGGGCCTGGGCTCAGCAGCGTCGTAACGACAAGCTTCGCTCCCCTCGCGTGAAGCCTACGTCTAAGGGTGAAGAAGTACTGCGAAATCTCAGGAGGGGAGTCGGTCCGCATAAGCGGCTGGCTAGACGTATCGATTCCGTCGCGCCTCTTCAGAGAGTTGCCCTAGTCAGTGCCCAGCCCTCTTCGAGTTCCACAAGCGTCACTCGATCGAATCCCAGTTCTGTCCTGTCCTACGAGGTTCGTATGGCAGCATTGCACGCCCGTATCAAGGCAAAGGAGGAGGCTGCCCGAGGCACGGCCCCCTCCCGATAGAGCGGCGGCAACTCGCTGCTCGACCAGTTCCAGGCGGGCGCGCGCGCGCCCGTGCTGTCAAGCAGTCATGTGACAAGGTACTCTTGCAGTCATTTAGTCATTTCGTCCTCCTCCTCCTCCTCCTCCTCCCCCTACAGTGGGAGCCCATGTCAAGAAACACCCTGCTCGCCTCCAGGCTGCCCTGGGTGTCTTGGGCGTCGATGGTTCTGCGATGGAAAGCGTGACGCTCCCGCGCCAGAAATCCATTTACGTCCTGGGAGTCTCGGGTCAGGGTTTCTTGCGGAAGGCTTCTTGTGGTCGGGCCTCTACT
>CAUYUJ010015513.1:80000-204898 GCA_963575745.1 Prorocentrum cordatum
CATCACTACTCGAGGAGTGGAAGGCGAAGACGGTACCGCTCGCGATGAGCGACAGCAGCAGTGCGGTACACATCGTGAAGAAGCGCGGGCCAGGAACGATGAAGCACGTGGAGATCCGCTTCCTGGCGCTGCAGACGTGGCGCGAACAGGGCCGATTACATGTCGGCAAGGTCTGCACTCACGAGAATCCGAGCGATATGATGACCAAGCCGACGACCAGGAAGAAGGTGGAGAAATTTACGGAGATGGTCGGCTTGGTACGCTCGTAGGGCGAGAGATAGAGGCTTGAGCCCAAGCGGGTGATAACAGAAGTGAGTGAGGAGATTGCCTGCCTGCGTAGGAGGATCAATTTGTGAGGGGAGACGGGCCTCAGTGGCCCAGCGATCCCCATCCCGTTTTGAGGGCTGCTTTAGATAGCGTTTCCCTCCGAGGTGTGGCTCCAGAGTGGACCTGGCGACCTCGAGGGCGTGTTGAGGGAAACCGTAGATAGAGAGAGGGTTTAATTACGTTTAAACAAGAGTCTGATACGTGACCCTTTCCGCAGCCTCTTTGGCACAACAGTTATCAGGTAGACGTGTCTCTTTTGGGACACTTACCCATTGGTCCCCAGCTTGTGGGGGTGCTTCAGGCGGAACGTTTGTGTTTTGTTTGATTCGGTTGTGTTTATAATTGTTCAAGGCTGCGTGGCCGTTGTGACGTAGCAAGCGTAGCACGCGGGGACCACAAAGGGGGGCCGCTAGGTGATACATCGCGGACGCGGTCGCGCTCATATTGCGAGGATGTCTCGGCCGACCCATTTTCTTACATACCCGCTCATTGTCCGACGCTCCTAGACAGAAGTCGCAAGGAAACCTACGTGCTACCTGGCGAAGGAAAGTAGCGTGGATGAGGAGGATCAGGAGGAGGAGAAGAAGAATAACATGCTCACCGATGCATGCATGGGGAATTTCCCGTGCCGAAGCATGATTCATGCCGTCGTTTGTGCAGCAGCTCGCTTTTGAGAGGCTCTACATCCGCGGACATTTGGCTTGTGCAGCCCATGCACTTCTTACTCTCTCCCTCTCCCTTTTTTCCGGCGCTCTCCCACTCGTTGTTTGGGTCTTTCGTTTTCAGTTTGGCTCTCTTTGGTTCCTCCGCCTTTATGATGCCGCGCGGATTTGGCCGGCCAGTTGGGTTTCGAGGCGCGCTGCAGTTAGCAAGGTTTCGTCCGCCAGGCCTCGTTTGAGGCGGGTTGGTTTGTGTTGCGTTCCAGGCGCATCTGGCGTTGCCCCCGTTCGCGCTGTGCCGTGCAGCCGCGCGGTGGTGCGTTGCAGCGCGTTCCTTCCCTCATCCTCCTCGCGCCTTTTCTTTCTGCCCTGGCCCCCCCTCCCGTTTCTTGTCGGCAGATGGGCGTGGGACGGGCCCACCCCTTTCCTTTCCCCCAGCCTCCCCCGCGGCGGCGCCGACATCGCTCCGAGCCCAACTTGGAGGTGTCCGAGCACGGTTTCGACGGCCGTCGGGGACGGGAGGCCCGACTGTGCACCCCTGCCTTTTTGCGGGGGGATGGGGGGGATCGTCTGTTGCGCCTCCTTTTCTTGGTTCGTCCGTTCCCCGTCCTCCCTCCTTGCTAGGCAACATCACTTGATGCACGCATTGACCCCTGCTCTGGCGCCCAGGTTGCGAGGAACGCGGAAGCGACAGCGCCGAGACTTTTGATTGCGTGGTTGGGTTGGCTGGTCGCCTGGATCTCTGCCCCCGTCGCTGTCGAGAAACAAAAATGCCATTGCCAGACGCGCGCCTTCTCCTTCAAACCTCGCGCCCGCAGTGTGAGGACATCTCAAGTGATGTTGTTGCGTTTGATGGTTGGGCGATTGGTGAGTTTGGTCGGCGCGGCACTCACCCGATTGTTTGGCAGCGGGGGCCGGCCCCCCGCATGGTCGCACGACGTGGTGTTCATTGGGCCCCAAGTGTTTACCAGTCCTGCGGTGCTCGCGCAGGGTTTGCATGGCGGAGCGCAAGGTCAACTGCCACTCGGATCGCGCACATCCTGCGGCCTGAGCAGCACAAGCGGCCACGCGGTGCATAGATATCGCCCGCGGCCCGTTCGCTTTGCGCTGCCCGCGCGTCACGTCCAGCCCTCTGCAGGGGGCGCCCGCGCGCCCCGCGCGGCCCACGCGGCTTCGGCAGTCCGACGCTGCCCCCCCCCCCCCACACACCCCACGCGGATCGGCCTGCCCATGTGGATTACGCGGGCTTTGCGTTTCGCGCAGCTCCGGCGGCCCATGCGGCACGCGCAACTCCCGCGCCCCACGCACGGCGCAGTCCACGCGCACGCGTCGCCCCCCCCTTGTCCCCATGCCTCGCGTTCCTGCGACAAGGGCGTCACCCAGACGCGGGCTAGGACCTGACTTGTGCAGTCCTTCCCCTTTTCCGACTCTTTTCCTCCTCTTCTTTTTTGGTGTTATCCAGTTTGTTGATTGGGTCTTCTTGTTTCCCATGTGTTCTTTGTTGTTCCTCCGCGTCTTCGTTGCCGCGCGGATTTGGCTGGTCGTTTGTGGCATTCAGGGGCGCGCTGCAGTTAGCAACGTTTCGTCCGCCAGGCCTCGTCTGCGGCGGGTGGGCCCGTGCTGCGTTCCAGGTGCATCGGGCGTTCTTCTATTTCGCGATGCGCTGCAGCCGCGCGGTGGCGCGTGGCGGTGCGTTCCTTCCCTTTCCTCTCCCTCTTGCGAGCCATTCTTTATTGCCCCGCTCCCCAGCCCCGTTTCGGTTTCTGTTTGCGGACGAGTGTTGGACGGCACTCCGTCTTTCCCTCCTCGTCACTTCAATCCAGGCTGCTCCGGCGGCCGACGGGGGCGGGGAGGGACTACATAGCGCCCCTGCCTTGCGGGAGGGGACATGTTCAGTGGTTCCTCATTTCCCGGATTCTTCCCGCCCCCGCACCCCCTTCATCAGCCCCGCCATTATGCCCGCTTTGCCCCCCCCGTCATGGCGCCAGCGATGCGAGGAAGACTCAAGCGACAACGCCGGGACGTTCGACTGTTTGGTTGGGATTGTTGTTTGTGTGTTTGGCTGCATGGCGAGTTTGTTGGTTGATCGGGTTTCGCTCGTCCTCCTGGTTTGTTCCCCGCACCGCCTCCTTCAGCCCCAGCCGTTGCCGTCGTAATCGCGACCCCTCCGCTCAGCGTAGCCATTTTCAACATTGCAGGATGCACGCCTCTTCCCTGGCAGCGTGACTCGCGTGACGCAGTATTTGCTTGACGCATCCGCATCCCGCCCCCTCGCCCCTCGACTTCCTCACGCGGATTTCATATGCGCGGCAGGTTCACGGACACCCTGACACGATGACAATCAGACCAAATCGCAAGCCAACCTGCTGACATTTAGGCCCGCTCACACCCAACGACCAGATTCGCAAAGAGCCAGGATCACTCAGGCTCACTCGCACCCACACTCAACCACATTCAAACCAATCGTACTTTGACGCGCTCACGCGCGATTCGACGCCCATCGAGATGCAGCAGGCGTAGCAGTAGGGTACCCCAAGGAGGAGCCGCCTCGGACTCGTCATGGTGGAGCACGCCCTGATGTTTTGACAGACGCGCGAGTGCGTGGCACCTGGGCGCGCCGAGGAGCAGCCGCCAGGGGGTCGGGCACGCGCCCGTTTGCGATGTCGTTGTGAGCGTTCCAGGCTGTTCCCCAATCAGAGCTTGCCTTTGTAGGGGTCTTGTAATAGCGGATTCCTATGGTCAGGTTAGGTTTGCTGCCGATGTTCGCTGCACGCCCGGGAGCCCGGGTGCCGGGGGGTGCCCAGGGGTGAGGTTGGCCGCCGATTTTCGCTGCACGCCCCGGTGCCCCGGGGGGGCCCGGGGGGGGCCGGGTGCCTGAGTGCCCGGGTGCCCGGGCGTGCCCGGGGGTGCCCTATAGCCCTACAAGTCTATAGCCCTATAGCCCTATAGCTCAATAGCCCTATAGCCCTGTAGCCCCCTAGCCCTATAGCCCTGATCTTTTTGTTCTCCGGTATCATGTGTTTGTTTGGCAGAGTATACAAGTCGATTTTGAAAGGCGCACGACCACCGCGGTAGAGCAAAGGTGCAGCTTGGGCACCCCAAGGAAGAGCCGCCAGGGAGCAGCACGTGCCCGTTGGCGCCAAGATTGTGGCGGTCTGCCCGTTGTCCGGGACAAGCTCTTCTGTCTTGAGAGCAGTTTGGTCGCCTCGACAACGCAGGCGTGGCATTTGGTCGCCCCAAGAAAAGGCCGTGTTCGTTCGCGCCCACATTGTGGTGGATGTCTCTGTCGGTCTCCAAGTTTCTTGGATCAGATTTGTTTTGAAAGCCACATGACCGCCACGATATAGCAGGCGTGGCACTTGATCACCCGGAGGACAAGCCGTTAGGATGTATGATATTAGTTGGGGCACATGATCACCGCGATACAGCAGGCGTGGCAATCAGACGTCTCAGCGACGAATTGCCAATGAAGGGGGCACTTGCCCGCTCGCGCCCAGCAGCAGGCTGCTTCCCTTTATTAATCGCTTCGCTCATTCCGCCGGCCCATATTGTCGCACCGTTGTGGGCTAGCCGAGTTTTGGGGCCTCCTGGGGGCCGTTTTGGGGCCTCTTGGGGCCTCTTTTGGGCCTCTTGGGCGCCTCTTGGGGCGTCTTGGGGGCCTCTTGGGGGCCTCTTGGGGCCTTTTTGGGGCCTCCTGGGCGCCTTCTGGGGCGGAGCTCGGGAGCCCCTCTTGGGCCCGTCTTGGGGCCTCTTGGTCCGTCTTGGGCGGCATGGGCCGTTCCGGGGCCGTCTTGGGAGCCTCGTGGGCCGTCTTGGAGCGGTCTTGGGGGCCTCTTGGGCCGTCTTGGAGCGTCCGGAAGCCGAAAAAGCCAGAACGCAAAAAACATCGAAAAAACAATGAAAATCAACGATTTTGGCCTCTTGGGGCCCTCTTCGGAGGCCTCTTGGAAGGCCCTTGGGGCGTCTTGGAGGCCTCTTGGGCTGTCTTGGGGCCCTGTTGGGCGTCTTCGGGCGATCTTTGGCCGTCTCGGGGCCCTCTTGGACCGTCTTAGGCTTCTTGGGGACCTCTTGGCCCGCCCTGGGGCCCTGTAACAGAACTCCGGCATCTCTGGCCCGACCTTGCCGGGACCTTGCCGGGGTACTTTTCGTCCGGGGACCCCCAGGGGCCGCCCCGCGCGCGCGAACTAGAAATACTGTTAACCAGGTACCGGAGATCTTAGCACGCCTTGGCCCGTTGGGCCTGCGAATTTACATTCAGCTCAATTCAGACTCAGCTTAGGCATATTCAGGCTCATGCGCACAAAACATTCACACACACACACACACACTGTGCATTCATGTTCATGTCTACACATATTCATACTACCCGCATTCAAACCACACCACTCAGTCCCATTGATACCCAAATTCATGTTTACTCAGACTGACTACCCATGCTCGGACACAGCCGCGCTCAGACTCACCCACATTCAGTCTCACTGGTACTGTGGCTGACCACGATCATCCCACAAACGTTCACATGTATTCAACACGCAGCGGTGGGGCACTCTTTTGGGGGAGCCGCCATGGGTTGTTACGTCTGCCCGTCTCAAGCTTGATTGCGGGCACGTCTCAAGAGAAACACTGGTTTCGGCACCCATGGCGTGTTTTCTTTCGGGATCCCTGTGATCATCGCGGTGTAGCAGACGTGTCCCCGGGGAGCCGCTAGGGAGCGTTCAGTCGCCGCAGGTTGCTACGCTCCCACTCAGGCACTCACAGTGGGACGTGCCCAGGAAAAATATGCGCACATAGGGATTCAGTTAGTTGGTTGGTTGGTTGGCCTGGCCGGCGATGCACTGCCTGGGTTGCTCGGTTGGTCGGCACGGGGCCGAGTTGCAACAGGGGTTCGTTTCCAGCAAGGCCTTGCGGCCCCCGCATCCCATGCGGCCCATGCTGGTGGTACGGGCCATCTGGATCATGCGGCCTTTGCGGCTCGCCGTCCACGCGCAGGTGTCGCCCGTGTCGTCACACCCCGTGCGCTCAGCAGCAGCCGCAGCGACAAGGGTGCCACCAGCACGCGAACAGCGACCCTTTGTTTTTTGTTCCACGGGGATTGCTTCGGTTTCGGTCCAGGCGGCGCCACGCGATGCACTCGCACAAAACGATGGGTTTTGTTCAGTTGTCCAGTAAATTGTGCGGAAGTCCAGCCGGAGTAGTATGACAATTGAACGCGTGAGGGGTTCGATGCGTCGGAGCGCCCCAGTACAGCTTCGCATCCAGCGAATCCAAAGAAAAAGGTGCCAACGGCTGGCCCACCGCCGAACCCGACGACCAACCCGACGGCCAGCCCGACGGTAGCACCAACGGCAAATGTGGCTTGCGTTTACAAGTTCACACCAACGAAGCTACGAGCTGATCAGATGGTCCAGCTGGCGGAGATCGAATTTATGAGCAACGGGGCCGATGTTACAATCAGTTCCGCCACGAACCCTGGAGGTGACTACAATGGTGGACAAAGCCCCGAAATGGCCATAGATGGCGACGTCACTACCAAATGGCTCGACAAAAATGTGTTACCTCTCGAGCTTACTATCGTGGATTGCAGCCCGGAACCAGATAGCTTCAGGTTCATAACCGCCAACGATGCTCGAAACAGGGACCCTGTGCAATGGACAATGCAGAAGTATATTGGCAGTTCGTGGGTGGATGTACACGTTCAAGATGTGGATTACCCAACGCCCAAGGATCGTTACACGGCGACCGAATGGTTTCCACTCCAGGCGCCTTCATAACACTCGTTCGTTGACGTAAACGTCCATAATGTGCAGTGTTATGTTGTGTTGCGGCGGGTGGTCAGGTTGAGGATGAGAGTTCTGACGATGAGAGGGAGCACGAAGTTGCGGACCAGGACGAGGGAAGGAGGAGAAGAAGATGAGCAGCAGGATGATTCTGATTCGGATAAATGTGAAGGAGGATGCTTATGTGGACGAGCACGACGAGGAAGATGTTGGCGGAGATGCAGAGGAGGAATGAGGAATCAGATGATGGAGGAATCAGATGATGAAGAGGGATGATGGTACCGAGGAGGAGGATGAGAGGGAGATGAGGATGGGCGAGGAAGATGGTGGGGATAACCAAAAGGATGAGGGACAGGAAGAGGGGGGGCAGGATGAATTTCAGAAGGGCCAGAGGAGAAGGATGAGGTTCAGGACGGGGAGGAGGAGAGGTGAGGGGAGCGGAGGGCGATAAAGAGACATGATTATGGTACGGTGATACGAACGATGACGAAGAGAAGGGACGAGAAGCAGGAAGGGTCGGCCACGCGCAGAGGGGGGCGCGGGCCTTGTCTATAGATGTAGGGCTGGCGCCTTCGAACACCATCTTCCCCCCGCCAACGGGGGGAAGATGGTGAAAATGAGAATGCGGACAGGGAGGACGTAGATCGCTGTAACCGTTCCTACTCTACACTTGCCCTATCCCGCCCCATTTTTGTTCGTATTCGCAGCGGCCTTGCCCGACATGTGCAATGTCATTACTACTTCTTGCCATCTGAACGCTTCCCTACGCGCGCTCGCTCCCCAGGCTTCAGTATCCCTTCTCCTGTCGCTAATCCCCTGCCTCAGCATGATAACTCATGACAATGCTGAGATGGCTTGGCAGTGTTACGTGAATCAATCCTGATGTCTCTGGTGCGTGTCACTAACATTCTCCATGTGTTACAGCAGCCACGCGTCAAATTCTGCGCCACTCCTACCCAGGTCCTAGTCCCAAGTCGCAGTACTCCTCTGACGTTCCCGGCTACGTACTGGCACTCCCCACTCGCACTCCTCGCGTTGCGACTCCCATTGATTCCAGAGCAAAAGCGCCCCGCCCCAGGGAGGTAGGGGGAGGGGTGGATATTTCTCATGATCGACACTCTCAGCCCCCATGACTGTCGATGCGAAAAGCCGTGGACCAGTCCAAGCCCAGACCAAGCATCCGAGCGAAAGCACATGCAACATCGAGCGGACCGCCCTCGAGGATCGCCTGGGACCGGGGGGCGCTGAGACGGGGTGGGTCCCCGAGTTCCGGCTGGCTTTGGAAAGCCATGGGGAGCAACCGGGTAGGCATGAAGTAGTTTTCGGGCGTACCCCCACCAGAATCTACGAATCCTCATCCAGTCGAGTTGCAGCGCGACTCCGCCGCCGCGCTTGGGCGGGCGGCGCTTGGGCGGGCGCCTCAGCAGGGGGGGGGAAGAGGCGGGAGAAAGGGCGGGGGGGGATCAAAGAGGGTTGGCCGCGGAAAGCAAGACGGGAAGCTCTGGTTTCTCCTTTCACAACGGGGGGTCGCGGCGACGGCGAGGTCGCAGACAGAGGGAGTGAAGGGGCTCTCCGGTGAGGACCTGCCCAAGGACTCCCCGTTGGTCGCGCAGCTCGCGCAGTGGGCGGCGACGACAGTCAACATGGGTCGCCGCGGCGTGGATTGCAAGACGTCCTGAGACGCCATGGGAAGCCCTGCAGACGAGCTCTGGCCGAGTTCGGCGAAACGGTGATGTTCTTGCCTGCATGCGAGAGGGCAAGCAGGCTGGGCGCGCGGGCGCGTTTGCAGGGATCGCCGAGGGTACCGGCGACACGCCCATCGCGGCCCGGACTGGCGAGATGCGCAGAGCGCGGACTCTCCGACGCTTGCCCGAAGGAGATCGAGTTGATCGAGACCTCCTGCGATGGGCCAAGGGTCTGCCGTGGAACCCGCGCGGGGCGCGGGCGGATGCCGGGCCCGCGCCTGGGGCGCGACTCGTTGCGGAGCCAACAATTCCATTTGAAGAGCGACCCGCAGCACCGGCGGCCCTCGACGCGGCCCCGCGACACATTTGCATCAAGCAGGGCGACGCGGAGATGCGCGGCCGCGCCGAGGGCAGCGCGGGCCGCGACGCCGCGCACTTGGAGCTCCGAGCGCGGGCCAACACCGAAGCCCGCAGTGCTCGGATCGAGGCGAGGACGCAGGCCGACGCCGAGGCGACAGCGCACGAGCCGTGCGCTGCCGCCTCGGCGTCGGCGGTGCCGCTGCTGCGCACGGAGATCCCTCGAGCTGCGCACGGAGCCGTGCACGGAGGGCAAGACGTCGGCGTTGCCGCTGCTGCGCCCGCGGCTGCGGCGCGCAGGCGCCGAGGCCGGAGGCCGGCTGCCCCTGGGCCGCCGGCTGCGGCCGACCCACCGCCGCCGTTCACCGCGGCGGCGGGCCCGCGTCGGGCCCCCGAGGGCAGCTCGCCGGAGGTGGGGCGCGCAGGCGCCGAACGCAGTGGCGCGTGCCTGCGCGTGGAGGCGCTCATCCAGGAGGCGGGCTGCCAGCCTGCCAGCTCGGCGCGGTGGACTTCGCGGCTGGTCCACCGACCGGGCTGCCTCGCCCAGGAGGCGAGGGCATGCGGGCCCACGCCAGGAGGCTTTCTCGACGGTCGGCGCGGCCGGGACCTGTCGGACCTAAACGCGCCGGAGAATCGACGAGACCGAGCCCGCGCCGGCGATAGGCTCGCCGCCACGTGGGCTGCTCTCGAGCCTGATGAAGTTCAACGAGACGATCGCCGCCCGCGTGGAGTTCGGCAAGGAGGGGGCGATCCGCCGCGCCAGGTCTCTGCATCGAGCTCCACATGAGGCAGTTCGCGAAGGGATGGCTGCTCTTGCACGAACGCCACTGGACGGCCGAGCCCTGGAACGACGACGACATGATCGAGAGCTGCTCGGCGCAGAGGGCGCGGAGCGTAGGCGCGGTGGCCAGTGGAATTTCGGCAAGAAGGTCCGAGGGGTGAACGGTGAGATGACGCCCGCGATAAGGCCGACCAGCTTGCGCCGCAACTCGCTGGACATTTTGGACGAGGTCGCGATGGGCTGCCCCAACCAGCACACGCCGCAGGCGCGCGCCCACGCCGACGCCCTGGACGGGAGGACGTCGCACGCCGAGCGATACCCACTGAGCTTGATCCATGCCATCCTCCGGGGATGTCGTCGCGCGCCTCGACGGGGCCTTGGCGTCGGCGGCCTCGCGCCCTGGGCCCGACGCCGTCGGCTACCCAATACTGGACGTCGCCGAAGGTCGGGGGGCGGAGCCGCCGCAGTCCGAGTTCTTCGACGACGCGTCGGGCCTCTCGCCGGACCCAGTCCTGGCGAGGCTCGGGGGAGGGAGGTGAAATACGTTGCGCGCGACCTGGGCACGCGAGCTCGTCGATCGAGACTTCGCCGCGAACCGCGCGGGCGGCGAGCAGCCCGCCCCGACCCGCTGGGTCGACGCGAACAAGGGGTCGGGCGAGTCCAAGGGGCACCAGTCGCGGCCGGTCGCGATGGAGACCAAGCGGCGGAGCACCATCGACGCCCAAGACAAGGACGCGGTCTTCAGTGCGACGCCGCCTCCACAGGGTCTACGTTAATTGGTTTGCCACCCGCGAATAAAGCGACAACAACGCTCGCAGATAGACCAGGGCTCGCACGGACGGGGTGGCGGTAGCCCAAGCGATTAACAGGAAGCGGCCGCGCCACCTTCTTTCCGGTGGGCAGCTGGTCCTGGTCGTCTCGGAGTCAGGCGGCCGACTGGCCGACGAGCTGGTCGCCTTCGTCCGCTCTCACGGCCGTGACTTGCCAGACACCGAGCGGGGGGCGCCGATTAGCACCGCCCACCAAAATGATTCGAAAACGTGGAACAGAACGAGTTTGGCTTTCTCGCCGAGACCATCTCGGACCTGGTAACTCGCGCCCCCCCCCATCCAGGCCCGGGGGCGAGGGAGGGGTCAAGCTAATCATCCCCGCCCGAAGGACAGTCGCCCCACTCACCGCCATCCGCAGTCCCACCACAAAAGTAGCACCCGAGTCTCAGTATAGACAGAGGCCGCTGTCGGCTGGCATCGGGAACCGATGCAAACGCAGCCAGGCGCGCGACGCACACGAGGTGCACCGCGCGTGCCACGACACTCTCATCATCCTGGACAAATAACAATACAACACGATCGCGAAGCGCTCGCGCATGGTCGAAGATGATGCCGAAACGCGCGTTTCGATTTTTTGTTGACAGGGATGGTGGGCATGCACACGAGTTGCAATAAGATGCCCCCCCCCCCGTCATCCCTGTCAGACAACAGTGTAAAGTGATAGCAGGGCACCCGAACATTATCTTCATTGTGCCGCAAAGTGCGCGTGTATGTGATGTATTGTTTTTGAAACAGGGATGGCTGGGGGGGGGGGCATTGTTCCTGGTCTGTCGCCAGTTTGGTGTGATGGGGGTGTTTCCTGATATGGAGCAAGGATTATTTCCTCCCCGAAGGCGGAGACGGTGGGGGACAAGAGAGAGAGAGAGAGAGAAAAAAAAAAAAAAAAAAAAAAAAACGTGGACCGCCTTCGTCTTGAGGGCTGGCGGGGGTGATCAGATGCCAGGGCAGCTGCACTTTCCTGGATTCCGCCCCCCCTTTTTTCCGGCACCGAAAATATGGAGCCCTCCCAGGGCCTCCGGGCCGAGCCCCAGCTTCCTGGAGGCACGACGAGGCACGAATAAGCGACTAGAGGGGCCCAGAGGGCACAAGACGGCCGAAATCGTTTCCCAGACAAGCCCACAGGGCTCAAACAGGATTTTTCAGAGGCGCGAGGCGAAGCTGCGTGGGCGCGCGAAAAGGATGACCCCGCCGTCGCTAGGGCGATTCGGGTGCAGGGGACCGCCCTTTCCGCCCCTGGTGACCGCGGTGGCCCTGGGGGTGCCCCGCCATGGTGTCCTGTGGTGTCCCGGTGGTGTCCCGTCGGTGCCCCGTCGGTGTTCCATCGGCGGCGGGCGGGTGGTGGCCACGGGTGTCCGGCCTTGGAATGGATAGTGAAGTCGATAGTGAGATCGCTCTGACAGGATGGACGGTGAGGTCAAGAGTGAGATCGACAGCAAGGTTGGTTGTGACATTGGTTGTGAGATCGATAGCGAGATCGATAACAGGATGTCGTGGGTGAGATCGATAGTGCGATCGATCGAGAGATCGAAAGCAAGACCTATGGTGAGACATACAGTGAAATCGATCGTGAGATCGATGATGATATATATATACATATAGCAGGATATATCGAGCGTGATCGATTATGTGAGGTCGATCGTGGGATCGATCGAGTGAGTTCGAAAGCGGGTTCGACCGTGACATTACATCGCAGTGCAAGCTCGTCGTCACGACGCGTCGTCGCTAACTCGAGGGCGCGTCACCAGCCTCGTCACCATCACACCCATCGCGTTTGTCGGCTGCTGGTGCGTTCCCCCCCACCCCAAGCCTCTTCATCACCCGAAAGGTGGTCATACACGTGCTGTCCGAGATGCCTCCCAAGCGGGCCCAAAGAAGGGCCCATGTCGGCCCAAGAGGAGGAGGACGAAGAGGAGGAGGAGGAGGAGAAGGAGGAGGAGGAGGAGAAAGAGGAGGAGGAGGAGGAGGCGGAGGAGGATAAGGAGGATAAGGAGGATGAGGAAGATAAGGAGGATAAGGAGGACAAGGAGGATAAGGAGGGGGAAGAGGAGGAGGAGGACGAGGAGGAGGATAAGGAGGAGGATAAGGAGGAGGATAAGGAGAAGGAGGAGGAGAAGGAGAAGGAGAAGAAGGAGGCGGAGGAGGAGGAGGAGGATATGGAGGAGGACATGGAGGATAAGGAGGAGGAGGAGGAGGGGTTCTAGGAGGAGGAGCAGGAGGAGGAGGAGGAGGAGGATAAGGAGGAGGATAAGGAGGAGGATAGGAGGAGGAGGAGGAGGAGGAGAAGGAGGGGGAGGAGGCGGAAGAAACGGAGGAGGAGGAGGATAAGGAGGATAAGGAGGAGGAGAGGGAGGGGGGGCTGGACAAGGAGAAGGAGGAGGAGGATAAGGAGGATAAGGACGAGGAGTGGGATGATAAGGAGGAGGAGGAGGAGGATCAGGAGGAGGAGGAGGAGGATGAGGCGGAGGAGGAGGAGGAGGATAAGGACGGAGGAGGAGGGAGGAGGAGGGAGGAGGAGGAGGAGGGGGAGGGGGAGGGGAGGGGGAGGAGGAGGAGGAGGAGGAGGAGGAGAGGAGGAGGAGGAGGATAAGGAGGAGGAGCAGGAGAAGGACGAGGATAAGGAGAATAAGGAGGATAAGGAGGATAAGGAGGAGGGGGAGGAGGAGGAGAATAACGAGCAGGAAAACGAGGAGGATAACGAGGAGGATAACGAGGAGGAGGAGGAGGAAGAGGAGAAGAAGAGGGAGGAGGAGGAGGAGCAGGAGGAGGAGGAGGAGGAGGAGGATATGGATGAGGCGGAGGAGGAGGAGGACGAGGAGGAGGATAAGGAGGGTACGGAGGAGGAAGAGGAGGAGAAGGAGGAGGAAGAGGAGGAAGAGGAGGCGGAGGAGGAGGATGAGGAGGAGGAGGAGAAGGAGGTTCCCAGTATGGCCCATGAGCTCCCCCAACAAGAGGCTCTATTCTGGAGGGCCCGGCACGGCCCCACGACTGCCCGGGCCGGCCCCTTCTGCCCTCACAGAGGCCCTCAAGACGGCCAACAGTGGTTTTAAGTCGGGCCCGTCCTTCTACGGGAGGAATGTTCGAAAATAGTCGACAAATAGTCTGGGGACCATTTGTGTTATTTCTTTTCTTTTTTTTTGCGATTAATTTTTGTCGTCCAGATCCGCCTGTAGAGGGGGACACGCCCAACCTGACAGTGCTCCCGTGTGACCCAAGAGGGTCCCGAAGAGCGGTTCCAAAAGCACCCGAGTCGGCTTTTCCATCATGAGTCAAACAGGCTCCAGACCGTCCAAGCATGCTTGGGGGAAGCCAGAAAGATGCGTATGATGCGCTCGAGAAGGGGGGGACGCTGCACTTGCGGCGCGCATGGTGTGAGTGGCCCTTGCGGCGTGTCCGACATAGCTTGCACGACATACCTTACACCGCAATGCTTACCATATACCTTATACCTTACATGGCTGGCACTGGATAGATTGCACCAGCAGCTCGCACCACATAACATGTACGACAACACGTGCGCTACACATCTTACACCACATATGCTACACCACATAAATCATACAACACTGCTCCTGCTCGCACCACAGATTGCGCCACACAGGTTGAATCGCGTGGCTTGCGCCAAGTGGCTTAGACCATGTAGGTTGCATCACGTGGCTTGCACATAAACAGTGCAAGAGGTCACTGTTTTGTTTCCGCGCTGGCAAATGCGAGATTGTGTTGTTGTACGAAATGTCGGGAGTTGGAAGGCCGCATGCGTTTTTTTCCCCAGCACTGAACGGAAACGTTCAACACAACAATTTCGCAGCGCTTGACAGCACAAAAAACAAGCAGTCCTGGTTCGGTGCTCATCCCGGAAATCCGTCGAGCAGTGCATGTAGTAGTGGCGTTGACCGGCCTTGCGGTAGAACCCGAGCGCTCGCGACGCACGCGCGTGGATGTGTACACCTATCTGTGTGTGTGTACAGTTATATAGCTGTGCACACGTGCGCGTGCGTGCGGACACACACGTCTGCAGTCAATGTGGCACAGACGTGCCCGGTGCGCGCACACCCCCGAAAAAAGGCGAGGCAGCGCACGCAGCACCCACGGGCGGCGAGCCGGCGGCAGCCCGGAGCAGCGGCGGGGGCGCCCGCGGAGGGCCCCCGTGCGCGGGCGGCGACCGGGCGAGGGCCTCGAGAATTCCAGCCGACGCACGGCGCGCCCTCGGGCGGCCGAGGGACGAACAGTGGGCACGCAACGATGTGTAGGGTTAAGTCGGGGCTGTCCCCCTACAGGAGGAATATTCAAAAAGAGTCAAAAAAAAGCACGGGGACTAGTTTTGACGATTGTTCGACTATTTGGGGCTATTTTTGGAGTGTTTAAGATTTGTCTTCCGAAATCCGCCTGCAGGGGGACACGCCCGACCTAAATGTAGGGAGAAGAGGGTCATCATAGAAAACAAAAGAGCCCCTAACCCTAACAGCACGAGGGAGAAGTGGCCTCACTTAGGTCCCCGTCTTTGCATGGGGGATGATGCAGCTATGGGGTTTGGTCTGATATATCTGCAGAAAAGACCCCCGTATCCCTAATGGTTATCCCCCTCCTAACTTAACGTTCCATCCCAAAGGGTTATGGGTACCTTTTTATTGCTTGTCATATCAGCCACGCGCAGAAGGGGGGGGTCAGACGGGTCTAGGGCGAGGATAAGTCCGTTCCAGAGCGTTCCAGAACGCACTCAGAGCGTTCTGGAACGCTTTGAGAAGGCCGCGGCGCCCGATACATCTTGGTAGTCCCAAACGTGGTGGTGACAACACCCAGCGGTGAGTCTCGGGCGATGTGGTGTCACCACCCGATTTGGGGACTCGCGCGGTTTTCCGAGGATACCCTGAACGCTCGTGGGCCCAGGAGTTACAAACCCGGCGGCGAGTACGTGTCCTAAACCCGGCGGTGTTTTTCGGGGGATTCCATGTCACCACCAAATATCTCACCACTTGGGGGGGCTCCTAAACATCCTCCAGATCCGCCGAATCTCAGAGATTCTCGATTTATCCGTACCCGATGTTATCTTGGTCTTAGTTTCGTCTTAGGGAAGCCTTTTCACCCCTCCCTTAGAAAGAACCCGTAAGTGCGAGCATCGTTTGGGGAATATACAAGTTTAGGCCTCTGATGTTAAGACGAACTGACAATACAAGGAGTTATGGTTGCCGAGATGCAGACTTGTTGCCAGCCGTGTGATGATTACGGTTGCTTTATTGTGCTGCTAAGTGAAGAGTTGTTCAGTTGCTGAAGCACCTTCCGCACAGCCGTTTGGACCCCACGAGAGGGGGGAATGTGGATTCAGCGGTCGTGTTGCCCCATTGTTCAAAAACATGGAGCAACAAAATAATAAGTGTAACAAGTATGTAGAATAGGGGCCCAGGTGGAGGAGGAGGAGGAGAAGGAGGAGGAGGAGGAGGACGAGGCAGGGCTCGACTTAGACGGTGTGATGGCAATTTCGTGGAACGGTTCCGCTTTGTTGTTTTTGCTGCCGAGGTGGATCGGAGACAGAGCAAGGGAGAACGAAAACACAACGAAAACAAAAAGCACTGTTTTGGTCGAGCCCTGCGAGGAGGAGGTCAGAACGGAACGTCGTCGTGGCGGGCGTTTCCTGGCCACACCGCTCGGGAAACGATACACCACAAGATCGGTGTACTAGATGTTCGGGTCGGACGGGCGCCTCCAAGGAGAACGTGTAGTAGCACCAGTATACCTCGGTGCGCCCCATGCGAGGAGGACGCCAGAACAGAAAAGGAGCACCGCCACAGGCGACGCCGAGCTCGACGCCCTCCCCGACGCCCGAGCCCACACCGAGCCCTTCATCGAGCCCAACGCCGAGTCCCACAGCGAGCCCCTCACCGAGCCCCACGCCGAGCCCGACATCAAGCCCGACAGGGTCTCCAACGTCTTCACCGAGCCCCACAGCGAGCCCCTCGCCTGGGCCCACACCAAGCCCCACGCCAGGCCCTTCATCGAGCCCCACGCCGAGCCCCACACCGAGCCCCACACCAGGCCCCACACCGGGCCCCACGCCGGGACCCACAGCGAGCCCGACGTCAAGCCCGACAGGGTCTCCGACGTCCTCACCGACGCCGAGCCCGACGCCCTCCCCAACGCCCGAGCCCACACCGAGCCCCACACCGGGCCCTTCGCCGAGCCCAACGCCGAGTCCCACTGCGAGCCCTTCACCGAGCCCCACGACGAGCCCGACGCCAAGCCCGACGTCCAGCCCGAGCCCAACGCCGAATCCCACAACGAGCCCCTCGCCGAGCCCCACGCCGAGCCCCACACCGAGCCCTTCACCGAGCCCATCGCCAAGTCCCACAACGAGCCCCACGCCGAGCCCGACATCAAGCCCGACAGGGTCTCCAACATCTTCACCGAGCCCCACAGCGAGCCCGACACCCGCGCAGAGCCCTACACCAAGCCCCACGCTGGGCCCTTCATCGCGTACCTCCGAGAGCGACGCGCAGTTCCTGATCCAGGCCACCTTCGGGCCTACCCGCAGCAGCCTGGAGGAGCTGAGCCGAGCGACGCTGCAGTCATGGGTATGGACACAGCTTCAGGCCCCAGCCGAGTCGCACCGCGAGTATTACCGCAAGCGGGTCAGCAGCCGGCGGGCCGACGGCAATCTGATCGGCTCACCGCGGTCCTTGTGTGCGTACGGTTCCCGTTGGCATTCTTTTGCCTTCAGTGCCGCGGATGAGGGGAAGCCCATCAGCGTCACGGGCAACAAGATATACGTCGACGGCGTACACCACCGGAGCGACATCGATCCCACTTATGCTGGAAACGGCCTTCCTGCCCCCGTCCATTGTACGGACAACGCGATCCCTTGGATGGTGAAAGGACATGGAAGTTGCAGCGATTATGATATTCAGTCGGGGTTGTGCGGCCGCAGCGAGTCTTGGAGAGCAAATATGTGGTGCCAGCAGACCTGTTTTGATCAAGGCAACCGATACGGGACGGACGACTGCTCTCCAGGTTGGGTCTCCTTGAAAGTTTCCGGCTACCTCTGCAACGTCGAGGATGAGCTGGGTGGCGTCCTGGGTATTGGAACTTCGTCCTGCGACAACAAGCGCTACTTCTTGAATCCTGCCATCTGGTTCTCCAGCTCCCCGGGCGACCCCGACACGTCGCTGACTTTTGACCAGGTTAGGCTTAAGTCGGGCGTGTCCCTCTCCAGAAGGAATATTCAAATAACACCAGAGAAAACCCCAATCAGTGGATGGTTTTCGCTGAGGGGATCGACCTGGAACCCGGACGCCCGGGAACCCAGAACCCACCGAAATCGGCCCGGAACCAATAATCGGGAATTTGGAACCGGGAACCCGGGAACCCAGCCTGCTACCAAAATCGGCGGGAAATGTTCGCCAAATCTTTAACTTCCGCTAGGACCCCTTCAGTGCAAGCACTGATGGGGGAAAATAGTCAGTAGTCTGGGGACAATGTTCTACTATTGCTGGCCATTTGGGGTATTTGTTTGGCTATTTCTAGAATCTTCTTTCCAAAATCCGCCTGTAGGGAGACGTGCCCGACCGAAGGTCAGGCCCGGGGTCATCACGCTCGCGCAGCGCCACGGCGAGCCCAGCGCCTCGTGCGACCTGGGCCTGTTCGTGCACCACGGCGGCCAGTACTACGTGTCCGACCCGAGGCTGAAGACGGGCGTGTCACTCTCCAGGAGGAGAATTCAAAAATAGTCGGGGGACGATGTTTCTTCTATGTTTGGTCACTGTTGGTTTTTGCTGGACTATTTTCTATTCTGCCTCCAAAATCCGCTCGCAGGGGGACATGAAGATAGTCGCGGGACGATCTTTCTACTATTGTTGACCATTTTGGGTTTCTGTGCTTGACTATTCTCTGTCCTGCCTCCAAGATCCGCCCGTAGGGCGGGCATGCCCGACCTGACCCGAGGCTGGAGCTGCTCCAGAACGACCTGGCCTCCCCCTCGGGCGGCGACCAGAACGCCTGCCGCGCCGTGCCGAGGACGTTCCTCAACGAGGGCAGCTGCCAGCTGCGCGCCGCCTGCGGCGCCCTCGCGGTGGGCGACACCTCGCCCCCGGCGACCTTCGTCCTGAACGCCGCGACCTTGCAGCTCTTCCACGAGTCCTCGGCCCAGAGGTACGTGTACGAGGCCGCGGGCTCGACCTGGCCGGTGTTTGGGCGATTTCGGGGGCCGCCTTCGTTTTGACACCGTCTTGCTGCAGAGGTGGATCGGAGACAGACCGAGTCTCAAGCAGTGGCGAAGCGTCCTGGCGTGCCTATAGGCCGCCCAAAAATGTTCCAAGAACCGTTTGTGGCTTCCACGAAATGTTCCTAGAACATTTCTGGCTGGGACTGTCTTGTTTTAGCACATCGGGTTCATGTTCTAAGAACACTGTTTTTGTTAGAAAATCGTTCTGCGTTCTAAGAAGATTTCGTGGTAGACCTATGGGAATGCCGGGACGGTCCGTCCCTGCTCAAACGAGGGAAAACGAAAGCAGAACGACGAAAGAAACCACTGTTCTGGTCGAGCCCTGGCGGTGCGAGGTCACGGGCCTCGTCGACGTCGCGTCGCCCTGCGGGAGGCGCTCGCGGTGGAGGCTCCTGGACTGCGGCTCGGAGGCGTGCGGCGAGAGCGTCGGGAGCGCCACCGAGGCCGCCGCCGTGGCCGCGGCCCTCTCGCAGGAGGCCGGCCCCCTCCGCGACGTGTACGTGAGCTGCGAGGGCGTGGCGGCCGGTGCCATGGCGGCGAGCGTCGGCCGCGCGCAGAGAGGAGGAGGAGGAGGAGGGGAGGAGGAGGAGGAGGAGGAGGAGGAGGAGGAGGAGGAGGAGGAGGAGGAGGGGGAGGAGGGGAGGAGGGGGAGGAGGAGGAGGAGGAGGAGGAGGAGGAGGAGGAGGAGGAGGAGGAGGAGGAGGAGGAGGAGGAGGAGGGTGAAGGGGGGTAGGGGGGCAGGCCTCTCAGGAGCATCAGGAGGGAAAGAAACACACAGGCACAATGAATCGTCGATTCCCCCGAACATATGCGAAAAGATGGGGAGTGGGGGGGAAGACAAGAACCCAGAAAATATAGGAAAATATGGGGAATCATGTTATTTGTGTGTATTTATTTGTGTGTCACAGGGCCCCTTCAGAGCAGCCCTGCTGCTTAGAAGGCGCGGGCCTTGTCTGCAGATGTGAGGCCGGCGCCTTCTAGGAAGCCGCCGCCTTCTAAGAAGCCTTCCCCCCTCCCCCCTACCCCCTTGTGGGCGCCGCCAAGAGCTAGGGGGGGAAGTGAGAAGGAGGAGGCCTTCTCGGAAGGCGGCGGGGCTTCTCAGAAGCCCTCGCGCCTCCTGAGAAGTTTTCTGTGTCTTCGGGGCAGGCTCAGAGAGAACCTCTCGCTAGGCCTGAGGCCTTCCGAGCCTTCTGAGAAGGCCCGCTCCTTCTCACTTCCCCCCGGACTCGCCGCCGAGGTGCCGTCGTCCAGAGTGGCGCCAGCTACTTCATGCACGTGCACTCCAACGAGCACAACGTCTACGACTTCACGAAGTGGGTCAGCGACCACCCGGGCGGCACGGAGCCGATCACGCGGTGGGCCACGGGCGACTTCAGGCTCGAGTTCCCGTCCTGGCACCCGATCGGCCGCTGGGCCACTGCGCAGCCGTCCCTGGAGTACATCGGGAGGCTGGGCGACACCGTCGACTTCGAGGCCCTGCCGGTGGCGCTTCAGGCCGCCTGGACGGTGGGCTACGAGTCGTGCGGGTCGCCTGGCGAGGTGGCGAACGATCCGAGGCTTGGGCACCATTTCAGCTTCTACACCGACTACACCTCGGGCCTCAACGACCTTGATTTCGAGGTTCCTTCTTTTAGACCTTCGTCTGAGCTCTCCAGAACAACGGTATGGACCATGATGGCGCTGGACGCAAATGACCAGCTACGGCAACGGGCTGCTTGGGCGCTCTCTCAGATCCTGGTGGCCAGCACGAACGGCCTCTCCCAGCATGCCCGGTTCCAGTCAGAGGGCTGGGTGAATTACTACGACATATTCGTGCGGAACGCGTTTGGCAACTACCGCGATGTGCTCAGGGAGGTCACCTACAGCCCTATCATGGCCGAGTACCTGAGCTTCCGGAACAACCAGGCGCTGGACTCCAGCGGGAGCTACCCCGACGAGAACTACGCGCGGGAGATCATGCAGCTCTTCACGATAGGCCTCTGGGATCTCAACCAGGACGGCACCAGGAAGACCGACGCCAATGGAGACTTCGTGCCCGCGTACAGCAACGACGACATCATGAACTTCGCGCGCGTGCTCACCGGCTTCACGGAGCAGGCCGAGCGCCCCAACATCGAGAGCTACAACAAGGGCAACAGGATCGACGAAGGGAGACGGCATCGCTGGAAGCCGTCGGAGGCTCGCGCGCGGCTCTCGCGGAGTGGCGCTGGGGCCCCCCTCGGCGGCGCCCCCCGCGCCGACCCCAGAGGTCCCCGCCGACCTCCGCGCGCTTCTGCCGATGCGGGTCCGGGGCAGCCGGCATGAGTGCGGAAAGAGTGGGCACGAAGGCCGACAGCATCAACGGGGTTCCTTGCCGGCGTCGCGGCGGTTGCTGCTCCTCCGAGGCAGAAGGCCGCCGGGCCACCGGCGGCCGTTGTCGTCGGCCCGGGGACACACACTTGCTGTTGGGCAGCGTGCCCATCGTTGGCCGCACCCATGTCGGGCGCCCAAGAAGAGGAACTTTGTGGACCCGATGCGGATGGTGGGGGACTGGCACGACGTGTACCCGAAGCCAGACCTGAGCGGCGGCTACTTGGGCGACGGCTACCCGCTGTGCTCGGACCTCCCGCCGCGGGCCTTCCTGCTCGAGGGGGCGAGGCTCTCGAGGGCCACGAAACGGCACAGCGGGGCCCACGTCGATCCGATCGGTTCCGGTCAGCCTGATCCGATCCGATTCCCAAGGGAGGACAAACCCCGACCCCGACATTCGGCGTTTACTGAACGGCCCTGGCGCGATTACTGGACAGCCCTGCCCTGCTCGATTCCGTCATTGGGCTCGTTCACTCAACGGCCTCGCTTGTCGGGGTGCGTGTCATGAGAGAGATTTTTCTGCCGTCTAGACTAGACTCTGACATTCCGACGACATACTGTGGCCTGATAATTGCATAGCGGTGTTGTGCGCCGATCTGATTCGGTTTCGACTCGGTGCCGATGCAGCCCGATGCGACGCACGGTCCAGTTGGATCCGATGTCTGGGTTCGATGCTCGGCGGCGAGCGAGGGGGGGGAAAGTGAGAAGGAGAAGGCCTTCTCAGATGGGGGCGGGGCTTCTCAGAAGCCCTCGCGCCTCCTGAGGCCGGGTGGACCCCCGAGCCTTCCAGAGAAGGCCCGCCCCTTCTCACTTCCCCCCTGCGCTCGCCGCCGAGATGCTGCCTGGTCCTGGCCCTTCGGGGGGCCGGGGGGGGGGGGTGACCCGGGAAGCCTGCGCGGAGCTCCGAAACCGGCATGCCTCTGCCAGTCCAATTGGCACAGGCATGCCAGTGACTGGCAGGGGGGCCTCTTCTAACTGGTGGGCCAGGGGAAGCAGAGGCAAGCATTAAAATTACTGGCTGACTTGAAGTCGGGCCTGTCCCCCTACAGGGGGATTTTCGACGACAAATAAGAAATACCCCAAAAATAGTCAAACAATAGTCCAAAAATAGTCTGGGGACCATTTTTTGAGTATTTTGTTGACCTTCTTGGAGTACTTTTGGGGTATGTTCCACTGTTCGTCGAAAATCCACCTGTAGGGGGACGCGCCCGACCTCATGTTGGCGGGGTCCCTCCACGGGTTGGGGCGCAAGGGAAGGGAACGGAGCGCCGTCGCGGGCATGCGCCCCCTGGCCCCTGGCAGGGCGAGGCGGGCGAGGCCACGGCCTCGCGCTGAGAAGCTGCGCACGCCGGGCGCCCCCTCGGGGGAGAGAGGCGCGCTCCACCGGGTGGTTTTGTTCCAGATGCTCCCACGCCTCGGCGGGGGCTCCCAGGGGACGGGGGTCCATGCAAACGGGGGTCCACCAAGGTGAAGTCGGGCCTGTCCCTCGACAGGGGGGATATCCAAAAATAGCGAAAACATATGCAAACGGGGGTCCACGGGCAACGGAGCCTGCAGGCACCAGGGCAACGGGGGTCCACCAGGGACGGGGAGAGCATGCTGCTTCGCATGACGGTGGCGCCAATGAGGGGAATAGTGGATTGGGTCCGTGAGTGGATCGGTCTGGTGCTTTGATGCGGGAGACTATGATGCTTCTTTGAGTTGTGGGCCGGCTCATGATGCCAGTCCTTGCCCACCCCGTCCTGTCTCCAGGGACTTCGCATCCCCTGGTGATGGTGGGATGGGGAGACGGTCCGCCGCCCCCTGCGCTGTTGGGGCTCAAAGGACGGGGGTCCATGCAAACGGGGGTCCACCAGGGCAACGGAGCCTGCAGGACCCTGCAGGATCCAGGGTGCACTGACCCGGGCTACGGGCGCAGAGT
Source organism: Prorocentrum cordatum (assembly GCA_963575745.1). Lineage (NCBI taxonomy): Eukaryota > Dinophyceae > Prorocentrales > Prorocentraceae > Prorocentrum > Prorocentrum cordatum. The sequence continues at coordinate 102,896 of CAUYUJ010015513.1, forward strand.
CCTGCGGGATCTTGCCAGAGCCTGCAAGGCCTGGCTGACCCAGGACTGCACTGACCCGGGTCAGTGCGTCCCCGAACAGGTACAGGTTCGTGGGGTACGCCTACTCCGGAAGCGACGTTCTCGTGCTGAATTCCAGCTCGGCGCTGTACGCCGCGCTGGCGCAGATCAGGCTCAGCGTGGAGCTCGGCAGCACCCTCGGCTGCCACGCCGCGGAGTGCACCGCCCACAGCGTCCACGTGGTCCAGGCCGGGCAGGGCTATTATGAGTACGTCCAGCCAACTTGCGTGCACCTCTATTTCTACAACGGCCAGATCGGCGCCTCCGGCGACCAGGGGCTCTACCTCAGTGAGTCGCGGCGCGTGTGCATGGACCCGAACGCGCTGTCCGCTGGGACGGCCTGCTGCAAGGGCTGCACCGACATCCCCAACGGATACCTGACCAAGAACGGATGGACTTGCGAGGACATGCCAACCGTGATGTCGTGGGTGATCAGCCGAGGCTGCCCTGACGCCAACAGCAACTGGGCCGAGAACCAGTATTGCCGGCAGACTTGTTGGGACCACGGCGTCCCCTACCCTGGGGACGACTGCTCGGACGGGCTGCTCCAGTCGGAGAACGTGTGCGGGTACGACCAGGAGAGGGTCCCATTCGAGATTGCCAGCGAGAAGTGCGCGAGCATCGGCATGCACATCTGCCAGTACGGGACGGATGGCACCCAGTGCGGCCACGACGATATGCAAGTGTGGACCCCGGACAACTGCACCCTCAGCGTGGAGGTCCGGGACGACGGCACGGTGTTCTCCCAGTGGGACTCGAAGACGAAGCAGAACCCGATCGTCGTGGCGTGGACCGACGGCTTCCCCAGCCCTGGCAATTGCCCCAGCCAGTGCACCGACAGCGATTCTATAGGTTGACGCCACATCCGCTGACCCCTATATAAACTACTGCGCCTCCAGGACTGCATTTCACGAACCTTGTCCGAATCACGACACGGCGCTCGGCATCGTTCCTGCTGCTTCGTTGCTCTTATCGTACCTTTTGGTGCTCGTTTGTGGCCTTTTGGTGGCATCTTGGCCTGTCTGGCCATATCCGGCCGCCTCGAGGCATCGTGGGCCAAGTTTTGGGGCCTGGTTTGGGGTCCCTCAAGTCAAGTCAAGAAGCCATACGCCCATTGGCGCGTGGGCGAGACAACGCATTGCACTGTGCTGCTCCTGGTGGGCCTTGCCTCCGGCACGGCGCGCGTGCTGATGAATGCGAAAATTGGTGCGCGACGGACGCTAGAGAGCAAGCCGCATCACGACTGTGACGCAGAAAAAGAACGGTGCGATCCACGACTGTGAAGCAGACGATGTAGGACAATACAACACGATTGTGGGGAAGCCAAAGCAGAGGGGAGGGAGGAGAGAGGAGAGGGGGGGCAACTAGATAAAAGCGAAATGCCGCATCATTCGTGTTCTTCAACAAACTGTGAAACAAACCGGCACCAGTGTCGAATGTCTGCGACGCACTGGAAGAGAGCAGTATCGGATCCGAAACAGCCCCTGATTTTATTATACAAACACTTCGCCCACTCGTGCCTAGGGCGCCCACGCTTCCGTGCAAGAGTGTCACTAATCGGTCTCACGCTGCCTGGTTGGAAGGTTAATTTCAGGAGCACGTCCGCGTCATTGCTCCGGCCAAGTTTACCAAACCACATAAGTTGATGATGGAGTAGTTGACCATTGTACGGTGTCGGCCCCGCGTGTTGTAGCACACTTCTGTTGGACACCTTCGGAATATAGGAATGAGGAATGTTCAGAATATGGCGCAGACACCTCGCCTGGAACCCATTCAAGCGTCGTCTCTCGCTCTTGTTTAGCCAGGCAGAGTTCAGAGAATACATCACTTTAGTCGTAACCAGCGCCCCAAATACGTTCAGCTTTCGTTCTACCTTGATGGACGTGTGCTTCCAAGCCCTTGTGTATTTTTGAAATTCCCCCCAAGCGCTCCCAAGTCGTTTGATTAACTCTTGCTTCATGTTGCCGCAACTGTATAAGGTTGCTCCGAAATATTTCATTTGTTCGGTAGCCGGAATGGGGTCTCTACTTGGGGCCAAAATTGGTAAGTCGCAGCCAGTCTGTATAAGTTGAAATTGATCCCAATGAAGTTCCATTCCCATTGCTGCACTTGCTTCTGCAATTGCGCCCAGCAGTGACTGTAGTTGACCAGCGTGCCGTCCAACCAACAGGGTGTCATCGGCGTACAGCAGAACAGACAGATCCCCAGCAGCAAGTGCTTTGAGCGATGCTTCGTCCAGCTTGTCTTCTGCGTTTTTGATAACCACGCTCATCACCATGACAAAGAGGAACGGCGATACAGGGCAACCCTGCGCAAGTCCCGATCCTTGGTTTCTGATGCTTGATTTCTGTCGCCCGTCTGCCACGCAGAAACGCCTGTTATCGGAAAAGATTACCCATAAGAGAAAGCATGTGTGGCGGTACACCGAATACCCGCAGTGCGTCCAAAAGAGCGGTCACGTTGATCGAGCCGAATGCTTTCTTCCAGTCCAGCGCAAGCATAGCTACGGCTCCTCCCCGTTCTGCGTGAGATAACTCGATATGTCTGCGCACAACATGAATTGCATCGGTAGTTCCCCTCCGCCTTCTGACACCAAATTGTGTCGTTGTTAGTCTGCTCTCGTCCCCGGCGTCCTGCAGTCTCCCCAGCAATAGCGTTGCCAATAATTTGTAGATAATACTCAACAGGCTGATAGGGCGGTAGTTGTCGCACTGGTCGATATGAGCCGTTGTTTTTGTAGATGGCCGTGATATCAGCGCGTCTCCATTCCGTCGGCACCTGTTTTTCCTTCCAACACGTGTTGATCAGCGAAGTAATCCATCTCAAGCCTTTGTTGTATTTGGCCAATGCCTTCCAAAACTCTGCTGGTATGTCATCTGGTCCGGAGGCTTTTCCCCGCTTTAATTTTGAAATAGCGAACCCAACATCTTTGTCTGAAAAGTCCGTGTCGGTGATGGGCAGGGCGCCTCCGAGTGGCGCTCGACCCACTACTTCCGCAGGCCGGACTTTCCATTGTACTTATTCCAAGTACTTGGCCATCGCGTTCGCCTTCTCTTCGTTTGGGGTCCTTGGGGGGGGAGATTATGGGGGGGCTAATCTCACACGCCGAGAGACCCACAAGGGGTCGGCGGATTCTGGCTGCGTCTGCCCCCTCAGCGTCACGGCGCGGGCCGTCTTCGTCGCGATCCCGAGCAGGTCCGAACTCCTCAGCGAGGCCGGCCGCCTGCGCATCGGCGCCTTCCAGCCCCCGGCCACCGCCGCCTGCCTGGCGCCCTGCGACGGGGAGGTCAGGGCGTACGTGGCCAACGGGGAGGGGAACGTGGACGAGAGCACGGTGTTCGAGTGCGACGGGGTCTACTACAAAAACATGGAGAGCGTCGCGGAAGTGGCCGGGTACAGCTTCCGCAATCCGCCCGTGTTCGCGCTCGCCGAGGAGATGACTGGCCGTTCGGTGAGGGAGGAAGAGGCCTTGGCTGAAGTGGAGGCCCTGCTGGACCACCTCTTCCGCCACCCCAACTTGCCGCCCTTCGTGTCGTTCCGGCTGATTCAGCGCATGGTCACGTCCAATCCGTCACCGGCCTACGTGTTCGATGTCGCTCAAGCCTTCAGAACCGGCGAGTACAATGGCGAGACGTACTCTGGCCAGTATGGAGACCTAGGTGCGACATTCGCTGCTATCTTGCTGCACCCGGAGGCTAGAGGTGATCTTCCAAGTTCTTCTGTGGGCAAGTTGCGCGAACCTTTGGTCAAGCTTCTGCACTTCCTGCGCTCTATGGGGTACATGGATCTCAAAGGACGCCAGATCTTAATGGCGAGCCTGGAAGACGATATCGGCCAGTGGCCCTACGCGGCGCCCTCTGTTTTCAATTATTACGACGTTGAGTATTCGCCGCCAGGCCTGTCCGACGGCCTGTTCGCGCCCGAGTTTCAGATATTCACGCCGCCCCTTGCGCTCACCTGGCTCAACGGCATGCTGTCTTTGGTCAACACCGGCGAACTCAGCCGATGCGAGGGTGGTATCGGTCAGCACACAAGCACTTGCAGTATAGTTGAGGGGCAGTTGAATTTCTCCGTATCCAGCAATGATCCCAACGACGCCTTCACGGAAGTCTCATTGTTGTTGACGGGGGGGCGCATCAGGGATGCGGGTGTTTTCGACGCAGCTCTCAACTCTTCTGGGGGTGAGGATCGGGCGGAACAAAAGGGTAGCATAGGGAAGGGGGGTACGAAATCTGTTGCATGCAGCTTGGACCCGCCCCGCTGCCGGGCCCATTCCTCGGTGCATGGGCGCCTCCCAGCGCCAGGAAAGCAGTTACGTGAGCTGCTTCTCTACCCTGCCCTTTGCTATATCCTAGCCTTTCGTCCCCCCCGAGAGGATTACCTGAAGGCAGCCATGCGCACCGTTGTCATGTCGCCCGAGTTCCACACCCTCGGCGACCCCGAGCCTGCTGGCCAGCGGCCCGCGGCGCCGGAGGAGACGCCCCATCAGTCGCGCTCCTACAAGGCCATGGTCCTCCTCTACCTCCACGGGGGTGCCGACACCTTCAACCTGCTGGTGCTCGGCCACGCGCAGACGGGGGTAGGGGGAGGGGGAAGGCTTCTTAGAAGCACCCCTGCTTCTCAGAAGGCGCGGGCCTTGTCTCTAGATGCAAGACTGGCGCGTTCTAAGAAGCAGCCTCCTCACAAGCTTTCCCCCCTCCCCCTACCTCCTTCTGCGCGTCGCCAAGGTGCCCACCTGCACCAGCCTCTTCGCAGAGTACCAGACCGTCCGGCAGAACATCGCGTTGTCTCAGGGCCAGTTGCTGGGGATCTCGGCCGACACGCAGGCCTGCAGCACCTTCGGCGTCCACCACGGCCTCACCTTCGTGCGCGACCTCTACGTGCAGGGCCAGCTGGCCTTCGTGAGCAACATCGGCGGCCTGGTGCAGCCCACCACGAAGGATGGGTACAGGGGGACCACCCCCCAGTGTGCCGGGCTGTTTTCGCACCTGGACCAGCAGAACGGCGGGATGACGCTGAAGTGCCAGGTCGCGCTGCTTGAGCGAGCCATTCAAACCTCGGCTCCTCGTGCCAGTTCGAGTCTGGCTGGGGCCCACGGCTGCCCAAGAGAGATCAAAGCAGGATGTACAGCCCCAGCAAGTGGGCTGGGAGGCTTCCGCAAGTCCTGGCGAGATGTCGATATGGTCCCGTCGTGTTTGGGTGGCTAGTGTCGGCGTTTCCATCTCGACCAGATTTGGGGCCGTGCAGGAGACCGAAGGCCTCGCGTCGCCAGCCCTCGCGCCTCCGAGTGCCGCCGCCGTCGAACGTGTTCCTAGAGAAGCAAAGAGCGACACAAGTATAATGTTCGGAGGTCCGCGCTGATCTCTTGGATCGGCGCTATTCTCTGGCGCGCGGAGCGCGCCAGGGGCGGCTCTGGAGGCGCAGCAAGGGGGGCCCAGAGCCGATCCAATGAGTCCGCGCCGACCTCCGAATGTTGAAGTTGATGCAGCTGTTTCTTCTTCGATTTCTCGTCAAGAGTGCCCGTTCCTTGGAGTGACCTTTGGTGCGGGCCCACTGGGGCCCTGGATGGCTGCATGCGATCCGACAGCAGCGGCTTCCGCGCTCTGCTTCGGCCCCCCCGCGCCCACCAGAAGCCGCGCACCGAAGGCCACCCTTGGCCTGGGGTCACCCCTTGGCGTGCAGCCGATTATCCCCGCGCGCACGCCGCCCTCCTCCTCCTCCTCCTCCTCCTCCTCCTCCTCCTCCTCCTCCTCCTCCTCCTCCTCCTCCTCCTCCTCCTCCTCCTCCTCCTCCTCCTCCTCCTCCTCCTCCTCCTCCTCCTCCTCCTCCTCCTCCTCCGTCTTCTCCTCCGGGCCGCCCGCGCGGGGCGCCCGGCAAGACCGAGAGCCCCCCCCCCGGCGCCTCGCTTCGCGGCCCGAGATTGCAGGGGCCGCCCTTCTCCAGGGCGGCCTGCGCGGGGGCGCGGGGCGCGATGCTGGGCGGTCTGCGCGGTCTCCTGCTTTTCGGGGGGGGAGTCGCAGAGGGGGGGGTTATCCGCAAGTCGGGCGCATGTCCCTCTACAGGAGGGTTCAGAAACAGTCAACAAAAAGATGTGATGGGGGCGGTGTTTCGATTATGTTTCATGACCATTTGTGAGTTTCTAGTGAAAACAAAAATCCTCCAACATCCGCCTGTGGGAGGACATGCCCGACCTAAGGTTCTCCCAAGGTGGGATCAGGGACCGAACCCGGTTGGATGCTCACGCTTCCTGCTTCCAGCTAGGAGCCGTAGAGCGATTTGTTCCTCCCGACTCCACTGCTGCCCCAACCCCGTCTTTACGTCTCCCCGCCCTCTATCATCGCCAGAGCCATCCCAGACAGGTCCGCGTCGTAAAAGCAAGCACGACGGGCGATGTTTGAACGCTCTCGGCCTCCGGGGGGGGGGCCGTCGCTGGGCCCTGGGATCGTCAGAACACGACTCGCGATAAAGAATTGGCGCCCCCAGCTGGGATCGCGGGGATCGTTCTTGAGCGGGTTTGCCCTCGGCCCTCGCCCCCCCCCCCGTGTTGTACCGATCCCCCCAGGACATCCACCGCTGAGCCCCCAGCCGCTTCGAAATTCCAACTCCCACCCGGGGCGCTCCAGGAAGGGCCTTGCCTTCGAGGACCGAAGGAGTTGCCAGCTCTTCCGCGGCTGAAGCTCGGCGGAAGCCGGTGGAAGAGAAGTTGTCGACGTCCCAAGAGATGATTAGGTTTTGGGGTCCAGGGTGTTTCTGGAATCGGGCCGGCGGAAGCCGGCAGAAGCTCGGCGGCAGCCGGCGGAAGCAGAAGTCGACCTCCCAAGAGATGGCCAGGTTTTTGGGGTCCAGCGTTTCTGGAAGCGGCCACCTGGAGAGGATAGGGTTAAGAGTCGGGCGTGTCCCTCTACAGGGGGGGAGCGTTCAAACATAGTTTAAACAAATAGTCTGGGAACGATTTTCTAGTTGTTTGCCATTCTGGAGCATTTTTTGACGATTTTCAATTGTTCGTCCAAAATCCGTCTGCAGGAGGACACGCCCGACCTAAGGGTAGGGCGGCTCGCCTGGCGTAGTTTGCCTAGCCTCCTGCGGAGCCTGGCGAGGAGAGGGCGCCCAGTCCCGCCTCGGGGGGGGTGAGGGGGGGAGAGGAGGAGGAGGAGGAGGAGAGGAGAGGAGGAGGAGGAGGAGGGGGGAGGAGGAGGAGGAGGAGGAGGAGGGGCAGGAGGAGGAGGAGAGGGAGGAGGAGGAGGAGGAGGAGGAGGAGGAGGAGGAGGAGGAGGAGGAGGAGGAGGAGGAGGAGGAGGAGGGGGAGGAGAAGGAGGAGGAGGGGGGAGCCCGCCCGCGGGGCCGAAGTCTCCTCGCCGAGGCGGGGATGGCTCTCCTGCCAAGGCACGCGACGTCCTGACTTGTGCTCGGGCCGGCGCCCCTGGGAGTCCCGGCCCTGTCCCCGGGGCCGGTTGTTCGTCCTGAGTCGTTTCCTGACGGCCCCGGGGCCCGGCGAGGGCCCCCCGCGGCCGAAAATTGCGAGAAACGTCCGTCCTTTCCCCCCCCCCCCCCCGACGCGATCGTGCCTGGGTTGTCGAGATTGCTGCCCTCGACAGGTGCAGGGAGCTTCCCCCAGGGGCTTTGGAGGGCGCCTGGCCGACGCCACGGCGGGCGAGGGCTACCGCACCACCTCGTTCTCCCTGGCGGGCACGAACATCTGGTCGACGGGGCACGGCATCGGAGCTCGGCGGTGCAAACCAAGACCCCCTCGCGTTGTGAAGAAACCACGACGGGAGGTTCCTCGCTATTTTCGACCTTCCCGGGCCCCTACCGGGCCTCGGGACCGCCAAAAAAGGATTCAGGATGAGAAGCCGGTCCTGGGGAAGGGGTCCAGACCTTTGGGGTCGACGTTTGGAACAAATCACAACATCTGGGGTCTGGTAAGATGGGGTCCAGAGGGATGGGGTCCTAAGGATAGGAAGGGACCCAAGGGTGAACTTACGTTGCTTAAGGAACCTCGTCCTTAGGACCCCACCTCTCAGGACCCGGTCTTTGAGCCACCGAGGAGTGGAGATCATCGACGGAAGTAACGGCGCCGTGCGCCTGCAGGGGTGCTCGAGAGATAGAAATACGGGAACGAACAGTGACATAAGCATAAAACTCCGAGGTCCGCGCGGAGTTCTCGCATTGGCGCTGAGCCCCCCCCCAGCGGCGCCTCTGGCGCCGCCCCTGGCGCGCTCCGCGCGCCAGGGAGGGGGGCCCAGCGCAGATCCAAGAAATCCGCGCGGAGCGCCAAAAGTTTATGCTTATGGCGTGTTGTTCTTCTTCTTCTTCTAAGAAGGCGACACTCGGCATAACCTGTCGGAGGCTAGCGCGGATCTCCTGGGTCGTCGCTGGCATCACCATCCCCACGCCCTTCTCCGCGTCGGCGGCCCAGCGGAGTCCACCACGATCGGCACGAATGTCTGGTCAGGACATGCGAAGCGATGCAGCCACTGAGACCCAAGGGGCACGACCCAGTCGCAGGGTACCCAGCACGATTTGAGACCAGCGTATTCCAGATGCCCCAATATCAAAAAGAGCAGAGCAGCGCAAACGCCACAGCGCGTGGGCCGAGAATGTCCTCCCCACACCCCTTCCCCAGCGCCCGGAGATCCGCGCGCACCTCCAAAAGTTCATGCTTGTGCAATGTGCTTTGCTCGAGGTACCAGGACTTGCAGGCGATCGTGGGGAACACCACCAGCCACACGTATGGCAACGTCTACTGCGAGGAGTACGCGCAGCAGTTCGCCAGCGCCATAGATTCTAGCGAGAAGTTGGGGACGCTCCTCGACTCGGCGACGCTCGCGACGGCCTACGACCCCGTCGGCTCGCTGGCCACGCAGTTGCATCAGGTCGCCCTCCTCATCTCGACGAGGACGGCGCGCGGAGCAGAGCGGGACTTCTTCTTCGCAGAGATGCGGGGGTTCGACACGCACAATGCCTTGGAGGAGGTCTGGCGGGCGAAGCACGGGATACAGTTAACTTGTTCGCCGTCGGGGGCGCCCGTCCCCCCGGGGCGGCTGGGCAGCTCATATACCCCTACGGTGGCACGTCGGGGTATAGGCTGTCCAGCCGCCATGGGACAGACGCCCCTGGCGACGGAAAAGTTTGTGTTCTGCCGCTCCTCGCCCGCGAAGAGGTGCTCGAGGAGAAGTTTGCCGAGCTCAACGCCGCCCTGGAGGACTTCGTGGCCGAGCTGCGGGGGCAGGGCGTCTTCGACTCGGTGGTGCTGGTGACCAGCTCGGACTTCGGGCGCACGCTATCCTCGAACGGTCGGGGCAGCGACCACGGCTGGGCAGGGAACCACCTCGTTCTCGGCGGCAGTGTCAACGGCGGCCACATCTTCAATCGATTCGATAGGCTTACGCCACATCCGCCGACCCCTCTATAATTTACTGCGCCTCCAGGACCGCATTCCACGAGGCTCGTCCGAGGCATGACGAGGCTTGCCCGAATCATCGGGAAATGAAGGATGAGGCGGAGAAGGAGGCCTCGCCTTCGGCGGGCGCCCCTCGCCGCGGCTAGACGCGGCTCGAAAGTCCAATGCGTTGGGGCTCCAAGGGGGGTCGGCGGATTCCCCGAGTCTCTGTTGGATGGCAACAGCATGGACGTGGGGCGCGGAAGGATGATCCCACAGTACCCGTGGGAGAGCGTGATGGTGCCGATCGCGCAGTGGCTCTGCGGGGAGTCGTCGTCGCGGGCCAGCGTTGGTTGGTTGAACTCCGTCTTCCCGAACCTCGCCAACTTCAACACCTCCGAGCACATCATACACGCTGAAACTCTCTTCGCAGGCTTCGAGCTCGTCACGCCGAGCCCCACGCCGTCGGGCCCGTCACCGAGCCCCACGCCGAGCCCCTCACCGATCCCCTCACCGAGCCCCACGCCGAGCCCCACGCCGAGCCCCACGCCGAGCCCCACGCCAGGCCCCACGGCGAGCCCCACAGCGAGCCCCACGCCGAGTCCCACAACGAGCCCCACAGCGAGCCCCACGCCGAGCCCCACGCCGAGCCCCACCCCCGACCCTGCACCGAGCCCCACATTGAGCCCTACAGTGGGTACGAGTTGCTCGGGGACGTTCGAAGCCGAAGACGCCACGTATGTGGGCGCGCGCAAAGGAAGCGGCAATTCTGGATATTCTGGCAGTGGGTACGTTGATTTTCGAAATGCGGGGAACGATTACATCAAATGGACTATCGAGTCTTGCGCGAGTGGAGTTCACACACTCGAGGTTACATACGCGTTGGATGAAGGGGACCGCCCCTTACAGTTGAACGTGAACTCGATCGAAGTGATAGCTTCGTGGAGCTTTCCAGCTACTGGCGCGTGGGATATATGGGGCTCTGTCACGCAGGACTCAGCGGGCAGCTCGGGGGGGAGTGAGAGGGGGGGCTTCTCAGAAGGCTCGGAAGTCCCCATGCTTTCTGAGAAGTTGTTTGGGCATCACCCGAAGACACAGAAAACCTCTCAGAAGGCCGTGAGGCTTCTGAGAGTCCCCGCCGCCTTCTGAGAAGGCCTTACCCTTGTCGCTTCCCCCCCTCGCTCGCCGAAGGACGTCACCTTGTCAGCGGGGTCGAACACAATCCAGATCACGGCCATTGGCTCCAGCGGCGGGAACATCGACAAGCTGACTGTTGCGCTCGCAGGGGCCAGCCCGACGCCAGGCACGACGCCAAGCCCCACGCCAGGTCCCACGCCGAGCCCCACGCCGAGTCCCACGCCGAGCCCCACGCCGAGCCCCACACCGAGCCCCACGGCGAGCCCCACGCCGAGCCCCACGCCAGGCCCCACGGCGAGCCCCACAGCGAGCCCCACGCCGAGTCCCACCACTAGCCCCTCACCGAGCCCCACGCCGAGCCCCACAACGAGCCCCACGCCGAGCCCCACAGCGAGCCCGACACCGAGCCCCACGCTGAGTCCCACATCGAGCTCCATTCCGGGCCCCACGCCGAGTCCAACGGAGAGTTCGACGCCACACCCGACATTGGCGCGTGTGTCGTTAAGCATGGGGCGGAAGAACACACAAGTCACACACACACACAGACAGACACGCACGCACGCACGCACACGCACACACGCACTCACGCACACACGCACACACACACACACACACACACACATACACACACACACACCGTCACACACGCACACATACACACACACATACACACACGCGCGCACACACACACACACACACACACACACACACACGCGCGCGCGCGCCTTTCACCAGATCTGCGACGTATAAAAAAGCTTGCGGTCGCCAGCTCCAATTCTCGCCGGGAACGCACATTCTCGAGCATATATCCAACCAACCCACCCGCAACTGGTTGGCAATATTCAGCGGGCGTGATGACACGAGTTCGCGCGGGCGAGTGCTGTGGTGGCACCGATGGCGAGGGCTACGACAACGACAATGACGATCGGGGTCCTCTTGGGTCCTCTTGGAGCACTCTCGGGGGCCACGAGGGGCCCTTGAGGGCCATCGTGGGGGCCATGCATCAAAGAAGGGGGCCTCTCGATGTCAGCCTTCCCCTCGTTCGGAGGCCGACAAACTGCCTTTGGGGCCCCTCTTGGGGCGCTTTCGGAGCCGTCCTGGGCCCATCTTGGGCCCTTCATGGGGCTCTCTTGGGTCATCTTGGCGCCATCGTGAGGCCTCAAGGGCTCACCGGAAGCGAAGAGGAACGAATCTTACATAAAGGGCACTGGTTCCCCACAGGTTTGGGAAGGAAGTTGGCCTCCTGGCGGGGTCGTTGGGAGGATCCGTGGCCACTTGGAGCCGCCTTGGATTGGTCCTGACGCCTCTTGGAGGCATGCTGGAAACCACATTGAGCAATATTAGGTTATCGTGTGCTGTATTGCACGCCGTCTTGGACTATCTGGGGCTCTCTTGGGGCCATAGTGGGCCACCTTGACTCATATTGGACGATCTAACCCCTCGCGACTGGGCCCATCCAGACCTAGGGAGAGGGGGTCTCTCCTCAGAGGACAAAGAAGGTTGGAAGAACTAACTCGTTGAACCACCTGCGCCCTAAGCGCAGGCAAGGTTCTAGACATGCAACCCTATATACATATGCAGACATGTCTACGTACAGATATGTGCACATAAGCATATACATGTACCTACACAGTTGCATAGACATAGACATACAAACATACATACATACAACATACATATATATGCAGTCATGTATGTATAGATACATGCGCGCACGAATAGATGTATGCATGCATGTGTGTACATGTTTGTACGCACGTACATTATAAGTCCATACATCAATATATGTAGATATATACATATATATACATATGTATATATATATGTATATATATGTGTGTGTGCGCTGTTGTTTGTGTTTGTGTGTGTTCGTGTTTGTGTTTGTGTTTGTGTGCGTGCGCGCCCCAAACAGTTCTTGCACTTAAGGGCTCTGGGTTCTTGTTTAAGGAAGTGAGCCGTGTGGTCGGTCTGGCGGCTATGTGGTCGCCGTCGCCTCCCTGTCGCCGCCTCGTCGCCGCCCGTCGTTTGAGACACGTGGTCGGTATGGCGGCTGTGTGGTCGCCGTCGCCGCCTCGACACCGCCGCAGGTTGCACAACATAGTTTGCACTGCATAGATTACACAAAACTGAACCGCATAGATTACCCTTGCTAAAAGGATATAAGAATCTGCCCCACCCCCAGGGTTAACGGGCCACCTTTTCGTATTGCAATTCACATAATACGAGTCAGTCTTATCGTCCATCCGACGTACGAGCACATACCATCCCAGGCAGGCCGGCACTGGTTCCCCCTCCATCCTCTGCAAAAAGAGTATGCGCGCACATTCGTGTATCAAAAGTCATCAGTTTTCAAAAATCCGTTGCAAAAAAAAACGGGACGAAGTGCACACGCGCGCGTCGTCGCGCGCGCATGCCAAAATCCATCAAAAAATCGCAGGTTTCATGAGGGTTTCAAAATCGAGCGTCCCGAAAAGCGTATAATAAACACATGGCTTCGCAACAAGGGTTTCGGAAAAAGGGTACGCTGGCGCCCTTGCGAATGAATTCTATCGAAAGCCATATGTTTTTTTCAACATGTTCGCAAATTGCTGCCAAACGGGCCGCGCGCGCATGTCGGAATCGTTCGAACGCCCTTGCGCGCGCGGTGTCGCCAGATTCTCTGTAACAAACAGGACGACGTGCACACGCGCGCGTCGTCGGACGAGCATGCCGAAATCCTTCCAAAACATTGGTTTCGCACGGATGTCAAAATCGAGCGCCCCGAAAACATACGAAAACACATGGTTTTGCAACATCAGTTCTCAAAAAAGTGCTCGCTCGCGCTCTTGCGAAATCTCAAGAAAGCCAAAAGCTCATTCACAAGATTCCTTACATTCTGCCAAACGGGCCTTTCGCGCCGCATGTCGACATCATTCGAGCACCTTTGCGCGCGTGTTGGGGGGGGGCGCGATCCTTGTCAAATGATTCCATGCGGGCCTCTCTCGCGCGGCGGCCGTGCGCGCATGTCGAATTCTTTCCGAAACGTTCATCACCGACGCGAGGACGACGTCATCGTTACGGCTGGCGCGGTCAACATCGGCGCCGTCATTGGCGTTGCCGTTTTCATCGCGCCCATCGCCACCATCATCGTTCTTTTCAGCATCGTGTCTACCGTTGTCGGCGTCGCCTCGATACCGCGCCCGCCCAAATCACCGACTCGCACTGAAGCGCCCGCTGGGAAGAGCGCAGCGGTCGGCGCCACCGCGACCGCGTCGGTCGCTGGCCGCTGGCGTGCGAGCATGCGCGGACTAGCGCGGCCGCAGAGATGCACCAGCCAATGCCAAGCACTCATCGCAATCGCCGCCGCATGGGTTTTGCAAACCAAGTTGCGGGTGGGTGGGTGGGGCGTTTGCATGAGCATGGGATTCGCTAGTTCGTTTGACAAAGCCAATTGCACAAAATAGAGCGCACCGCCGAGTCATTCAAACCATAAGTTGCACCGCATAAATTTCGCCAGCCGGATTGCACAACAAAGTTTGCACCACATAGTGCGCACAACATAGCACACGTTGCACCACAAAGGTCGCATCACTTCGATTGCACCACATAGAGTGCACAGCACAGGTTGCACCACGTAGTTTGCACCATTGCATCACTTTGACTGCACCTCATACGTTGCACGACACAGAACGAACCGCGCACATTGCACCACATAGCTTCTCATTTCTTTCCTACAAATTTGGACCTACCACCGCCCCGACGCGGGACTTATCACCACCCCCTGGGGATGTGCAGTTTGCATGCGATTCTGCCCCATCGCCCATCCGAAATATGAGTTCATACCATCCCAGACAGGCGGGAGTTCGCACCCCGCCCCTCCCCATAACCTTCTGCAGAAAGTCATATGCGCGCACGCACGTTGATCACAAATTACCAGTTGTCGGCCATCCCTGAAGACGAAGTGAACGCGCGCGTCGTCGGGCGCGCATGCCGAGATCCTTCAAAAACTTACGCCTTCGTAAGAATTGCAAAATCGAGTGCCCCACAAACATATTAAATCACATGGTTCCGCAACAAGGGTTTTTGTTTTCGCGCTCTTGCGAATTCTTGAGAACACCATGAGTTCTTCAACATTCCCACAAAAACCTACCACTCGGGCCTCTCGCGCACGCATGTCGAAATCTCTCGAACGCCCTTGCGCGCGTTGTCGCAAGAATGCGTTGCACAAAAATGTCAAGACGTGCGCGCGCACGTCGTCGCGCGCGCGCCGAAATCCTTCAAAAAACGGGGGCGTCGCAAGGATATCAAAATCGATGGCCCCGAACAGAGGAACGCATAGTTCTGCAACATCAGTATCCAAACAGAACAAAACAACACCCCAAAAAAGGCACTCGCGCTCTTGCGAATTCTCCAGGAAACCATTGGTTGATCACCACGTTTATCAATTTCGGCCAAGCGGGCCTTATCGCGCCGCATGTCGACACCATTCGAACGCCCTGGCGCGCGCACTGGGAAGCGCAATCCACATCGAGCAAGACAGCGCGGGCCACCCTCGCGCGTCGGCCGCGCGCGCGTGTCGAACTCCTTCCCAAACCTTCATCACCGACGCGAGGACGCAGTCATCGTCGTCGGCGCGATCAGCATCGGCGCCGTCATTGGCCGCGCCGTCGCCGTTGCCATCATCGTTACCAGCGTCGTTGCGACCATCGTCGCGCCCACCGATGTCGACGTCGCCATGCTACAGCGCCCGCCCAAGCGGCCGAGTCGCAGCGACAGGCCCGCCGGCGAGGGCCCGGCGGTCTGCGCCACCGCGGCCGCGTCGGCAACGCCACGCTGTCCGGCCGCCGCGCGCGCGAGCATGCGCGAGCTAGCACGGCCGCAGAGACGCGCCAGTCAACGCCAAGCACCCATCGCGATCGCCGCCGCGTGTGCTCTTCAAAAGAAGTCGCGGGCGGGCGGGCGGGATGATTGCACGAGCAGTGGAGATGACAATAGCGGGTTCCACATGCGACTTGCACCACGTAGACTTGCGCCACGTAGGCTGCACCACGTAGCTTGCACAACATACACGGCAAAACATGGGGTGCACCATATAGGTTGCACAGCATACAGTGAACCACAGAGAATGCACAGCGTAGATTGCACCACAGAGACTGCAGAGCAAATATTGCACAACCCTGATTGCATTACGTGGATTGTTCAAAATATTTGGTTGGGAATACACTGTTTGGGGTCCACGGTGGCTCTAGTAACTATGCGCGTGCGCGTGTGCATACTATATATATATACACACATAATACATGTGCGCGCCGTGGGGGGTGGCCAAGGTCGGGGCCCCCTGCAGGTCAATGGCAAAAAAAGTTTAGTGGCAATTTCGCGCCCGACGCCCGCCGGCGCCTGGCCCTGGTTGTTGGGGGATCGACAAATCAAACATCCCGTTCTCATGGTGGCGCGGAGCACTGGAGGTTCTGGCGGCGCCGCGCCTGACGAGGGGCCGGCGGGCGCAGCTGGCGCAAGGCGCAAGGCGCAAGGCGCACGCCCCGCCTGCACCAGACGCGAGTTGCCCCCGGCGCGCTCCTGAGGGACAGCAGGGAGCGCGGCCGCGAGATCGACGGGGCCGAGAGGCGCTAGGCCGGAGCCACAGTCACGATGGAGGCGCAAATGGAGAAGCCGCCAAGAGGTCCCAAGGGGCCCCCCAGAGACCTAAAGGAGGCCCGAAGAGGCTTCAAGCGACGTCCGGTTCGGTTTCTCTCGGCTTAGGTGTGAGGCCGTCCAGTGCCGGTTCGGTTCTGTGGTTACGATTCCGTTCGGTCTCCCTTCGTCCAGTTCTGATTCCGGTGCGGTTCGGTCGTTCCCGTTTGTGGTGTTTTTGGTTTGTTCCAGTTCGGTCTGGTCTGGTCACGCCTCTTGGCTCTCGGTTCGATTTGGTCCCATCAGGCACACACTTTGCACCACATAGCTTGCACCACAGATACTGCGTCACATTACCTATCTTGCGAGAGCACACTGTTTTGGGCCCATACTGGCTAACATTGGAATCGTGTTCGAGGCTTTCGTACCTTGAGAATGGAGTTCCCGCCTGCGACATCCTCAAAAACAATGGAATGCTAAAAGAATTGTTGTAGTTGTAAGGCATATTTGGTAAGCTCTCTCGGAGGACTCCCGAGATGGACCATGAGGTGACATGTTTCAGAAAGCACTGTGTGTTTAGTATTCTTGTCCAAGACTAAGCGTTGTGCTCGAGGCGTCTCAACAACATACATACCAGATTATGATGATGATGATGATGATGCTGACGCTGATGCTGATGCTGAAGATGATTGTCTTGATGGTGATGAAAATGATGATGATGATGATGATTATGATGATGATGATGATGATGATGATGACGGTGATGATGATGATGCTGATGCTGCTGATGATGATGATGATAATGATGATGATGATGATGATGTTGGTTGTGGTTGTGGTGGTGGTGATGGTGATGGTGATGATGATTATGCTGATGTGATTGATGATGACGACGATCACGATGAAGATGCTGCTGATGATGATGCCAGTGGTGGTGATGATGGCACTTCTGCAGTTGTTGGTGATGAGTATGAAGGTGCTGATGATGACGATGTTGGTGAGGACGAGGACGAAGAGCAGGATGATAACGAATGCTCGCAGGGGATCAGGACCAAGATCAGAAGCGATGTATTACATGCGCCAGTTCAGCGACACGTCTGAACTGGCGCGGATAGTGAACTCAATATGATAGACCTTGTGAACGTTCGGGGAAAGCATTGCGCGACACGTCATGTTTATGTTGGGGTATGTTCTTTTCAAGCGTTTCGATTTCGCGCTTTCCAGTCATGTCAAGAAAGGTTCCCCATGGAGCATGGCACATGATTCGCTGACCTCGCCAACGTCCACAATATGTTGAAGTTCTGACTACTGCCAATGCATATTAAAATAAGAAAAGTGAAGAAACAGATATCGAATTAAGACCACACCACACCGACAACCGGCCACGCCGCGGAACAACCTCGATCCGAACAGACGGGGAATCAGAAACCGTGGTTAACCAGGCATTCTCGGATTCTCTCTGACCGTCTGGGGCATTTGTTGGATCTTGTCGTATGGTGCTCGATGCCTTTCGGATCGCCCTGGCGCCCCGTAGGGCGTCCTGGCCACCTCCCCCGTTAGATTCTTGCGGACTGGCCCTGCGCGCTCTTGGGACGCCCTGGAAGTCTCCCGACGCCAGGCCGGAGATGATGTCGTGCCGTCTTTCTTGGACGGTAATCGACGCAGGTCCAGGACGGCTTTTCCCTCGGAGGCCCACGAGGCAGAACAGAGCAATCCCGCCTTAACCCGATCGACGGGCGGCAGCTGCGGCTTCTTCCCGCGCTGGAACGCGAGCCGCAAGCGCCTCCATGCCAGGTGTCGACACAAGTCGCGAGCGGGAGGCAGACGGCTTACCGCTCTGTGCGGTTGCTGCCTCAAGAACAGCCTCGGCAGAGCGACGGCAGGGGTCCGTGACACGATTGTCATTATGATAGTGTGGATGGAGCCCCTGCTTTACATGAAACAGGGTCTGAGCTCCGCTCTTACCCCGCGTCCCAAGACAACGATCACCCAGCAAAACACACCTCTTCGACGAGTAAGCACCACACCTATAGCAAAACACTAAGGGTTCTTGGTCCTGATTGTCGATCATAGCACAATTGAGTAGGTGTCCCAAAGACTCGGCCTCCTTAAGATTACGAAGCGCCGTAGGGACCCCCTTACAACCTACCATCGATCTCTCCTGCCCAAAAGAGATCGAGAAACACTGCGCGCACCGCCAAGCCACCCCAGGGTCAATCTCGCGCCAGACGTGCCAGCTCGGATCTCTGAAAACCGCGGTCCGAAGGCCTCTCGGGACGCGACGGAACTCCATCTTGGGGTAGCAGGAGAGTACGGCGTCAAACATTCGAACTAATTCCTTGACACGCTTCACACACACACACACATCCAGGGCCTCAAGAACGTCTGTCGGGGCTCCTGGGTGGAAAGTAAGGGCATGTTTGGCTAACCTATCAGCATCAGCATTTCCCAGTGCAATGCGACGCTCCAAAATCGGCAGGGCCAGAATCACCTCCTCAGACCTGTGGGCAGGGGTATAGGCAGCACGTCCCACCAGGCCCTCGGGATCCCTTTCAAGAGCGAGCCTCCGAAGGCCCGCAAACATCTGTTTGGGGCCCAACTGTTCACGACGACTAGCGTTATGCAAATTGACGGCACCAGCACAGTCATTGTGAGGGGAGGTAGCTTCTTCAACAACAGAGCACAGCGTAGCCATCCCGAGGTGCTCCGCAGATTGCGGAGTCTGAAAAAGAGAGGGCCACACTGTACCAAGCATGCGTGCCTGGATCTTATACTCAGGGCCAGGTGCCAAGAACCCAGCCCCGAACGCCGCGCGTTGGAGCTCCTTAAACACTTGCTGAGTGGCCGATCCGTCGACCACAGGCTCACACCCGCGGGACAGCTCCAGAAATCTTCAAAACTGATTTCCTGGCCCTCGCAGTCCTGAAAAATCGGGTCGGGATTCCAGGAGGGACCAGGGACCACAGGCTGAGGCACTATAAGCCTCGACCAGAACAAACGTTCCTGGGGAAAAGCGGCCTTCACCTGATCAATCAGCTCCTGACTTACATGTTCCAGTCGCTGCTCAGAAACACAAGTGCAAAGCCACTGCCTGTGGAACAGGGAGTCGGGTTCCCCACACAACGGACAAGCCCCCCCGTGCTCGCACCCACAGTCTCTCATCCGATCTCCCGTCCAGCAGGCTCCTGAAAAAACTGCAGGCAACCAGTAGTTCTGCCTGGCCGTGGTCTTGCGTGATCGAAACGTTGGCAATTGGGCCTGGGCAGACCCTTTCGTCATTTAAATCCTCCAAACCAGTCGCCTTTTTTCGCTCAAGGGCTTTCTGAACGCCAGCCTCGAGCTGCTTGGCAACAAGGGCAGGGGAGGTATACAGCAGGTCGACCACGCGATCGCGATCATCTCGCCACAGCGCAAAGTTATCAGCACGCCACCCAATCCGATGGAGGGAGAGGAGCATTCTATGCACTGGGCTTTTGGACCTACGCCAAACGGAGAGGCCTAACTCAGGAGACGAAGACGATATCGTACGCCATATCCGAATGTGATCCCGAAACGAGAAATGACTGACATTGGGCTCCGTGAGGCTCTGCCAGAGGCTGTTGGACCATTGCAAGGCTGGGGCTACTGATTGTCGCCAAGCGGGGTCACCATGGAAAACACACTTCGCCGTTGTGCTCGCTCCTCGGTGGGCTGGAGTCTTGCCAGACATGCGTACCGACCTCAAAGAAGCTAACTCATGATCAGAAACTCCCAGGACCATACTCCCAAAGCCTGCTGCTGGGCGTACTCCTGCAACGTATATCTTATGTATACGCGTGCGGTCCCTGGGGAGCTTCTTCTTATAATGCTGGAGCAGCCGGCTACGAACACGCATATCATGAAATTTGTGCCGCCGCCGTGCCCTCGCCTTCTTCGCCGATAACCCCTGACCAGGTGCTAGGTCCACGCCCAGCGACACCGTGGAGTTCGTGGCCGAAGAGGGGCATATCGGCTTAAGCCGCTTGCACAACTTCGAAGCAATCCTGCTGGAAGAAGAAAAAGAGACAGCTTTGTCTTCAGCAAGCCGTACACCTAAACGCGTCTGGAATACCCACTTCAAATCTTGGGCCGCCTTGGCCAGATCATGCAGAATGACGTCTTCAGGACCGTGGGCCGAAACCGTGTCGTCGTCGACATAGGATCCCAAACTCACCCCTGGATTCTTGCTGGACCAAAGGTCAAACTCGAACATCGCGTAAACCTTCACAAACACGTCATTGAAGATATCCCCCGCGGGTAAACAATTTACAGCAAATTGCACAAGTGGACAGTGATGAGCTCCCAGTCGGAGTACCCTCGGGGACCTCCAGAGATTATACAGAACCTTAATGAGGACTATGGGAATACGCCAGTACGGAGCCCGATCCCGAAGCCACTGGAGCCTACAAGACCCATAATATGTCATACCGTCCCAGATAAAACCTGCAGTGTGATCGCCCTTTTCGGAGGTCTCTTCAGCTCTAACACGTTGCTGCCAAATCGAAACCTCGGCCGACTGACCCGCACCGAAAGCCCAGTAGGGCCGCTGAGCCCGCTCCAGGAAGTCGTCCACCTGAGGTCTACGAAGTCGCTCCCAAACCCGAACAAAAGATCCCAGGAGCAGAATCGGCCTGAGACCTCCCTTGGGCTTCTCAAGTAGCGGCATCAGCATCCACAGCAACTGCGTTGGGAAGAGGCCGAGCCGCTCCACGGACTCGTAGAGAACAGCCAAGCACGAGAGGCCCTCGTCGGAGAGGACGCCAACATGCCGAGGATGAAATCCATCTAAACTCTGCGCTGTGTGGCGGCTGAAACTCAAAGTTGCTCTTCGAAGGTCCTCAACGCTGGCCCTCGGGAAGCAATGACGATCAGGGATCCAAGCTTCGGGTGGTTCCAGAAGGGCACCCCAGAACTTTCCCAACGCACGAGCTTCATCCTCCAAAAGCGCATGTGGATCAGCAGTAAAAAACTCCAGGCGCACTCTGGATAACCGTCGGCTGGCATGCCTTTTCCAGCTTCGTAAAACGATGCATTATCCTAGCTGAGCCAGCAAGGGCCCGCTCCTGCCAGAGATCCCAAGACTCCTGCTGAATCCTCTCTCCATCTGAACCAGCTTGCTCATAATCCTCACGAACGTCGTCCAAAAACTGCTTAGCTTGCTCTAGCCACTCCTGCTGACGGACGCCGCTCTGATGCTGCCAACTCCTCGCAAGATCGCGCATAGCACGAAGGGAGGCGTCGAGTCGCACCGAAAGGCCTTCACCAGGGCAGGAGTCCTGGAGCGACACCTGAAGCTGGATGCAAGTCGGGGAGTTCACCTCGCTCGCATATTGCACCGTAAGAAAAAATCCTGAAAAGACTGAAACATCCACTTCCAATACGGGGAATTTGGCTTGGGCCGATTTTTGTTAAATGAGGGCACAAAAACGCAGGGACTTGGTGCTATGCGGGCCGAACTTCCGCACAATGGCCGAAAGCCCGTCCTGAAGGCGCTCCCGCCTCGGCGCAGGCAGCACACCACCAGCGTCACCTGCACGCCGTGGCCAGTTTACGAGCGAACCGTGAGGATGTCTCAGCAGAAATTGGCTCTTTGCGTTCAGACGGGGGGGGCTGGACGACATGGGCAAATCCAACGCTCGTTTGACGAAAGCCAAATTTGCAGCGATGTCCCAGCAGGTTGGGCTAGTTTGATTGCCGCCAGTTTCCAGCGCACGCGTGCGGAGCAAGGGTCCGACGGTCAGAATGGATCCTTGTGCAGGCAGTTGAGGATGTTGCGGAGCTTATTCCAATCTTCTACGTCGTGTATTATTGTTATCCGTGTTGCGCCTGCGTCTACTCACGCCCTCTTCCTCCCTCCTCCACCTCACGGTCAGAAACATCGCGATGTGACAGGCATTGCACATGGGCAACACAAGGGGGTGCCGCCAAGGGATAGGTCACTTACCTGTTCGTGCCCAGATTGTGGGGATGTCTCCAGCGGCCGACTCATTTTACGGATGTAGGCGCGTCTTTTTCAGGGCCGTGTGGTGTTCGCGATGCCGCAACCATAGCCCTTGGGCTCCACAAAGGGGAGCGGCCATTGGGTAGGACACTTGCCCGCTGGCGCCCAGCATGCGGGGGTATCTCACGCGAAACGCTGGCTTTTTGAGGTGGGCGTGTTTTTGTTTTCAGGGCCGCCACGTAGACAGCGAATACTTGGGACCCCTGAGAGGGAGGGGGGGCGCCAGAGGGTAGGACACTTGCCCGTTGGCGCCCAGATTGTGGGGACGTCCCACGCGAACAGCTGGCTCTTGGAAGCTAGGCATGTGTGTTTCAGGCCGGGGCAGTCGTGGTGTAGCAGTCATCGAACTTGGACGCCACAGGAGGGAGGCGCCAGGGGGTATATCGCGGGTGCGCTCGCGTCCAGAATGTAGTGATATCTCAATTGAAACGTTGGTTTTGGGAAGGTCGACGCGTCTCTTTCTAGGGCCGCGCAGTCGCCGCGACGAGGTAGTAAACATACGACTTGGGCAATACAAGGTTAGCCGCTAGAGGGCAGGACACTTGCGTATCAGTTCACATGTTGTCGGGATGTCTGACGATTAACGCTGGTTGTTGAGAGGTAGACGTGTCTCTTTTGGGACACTTATCCATTGGTCCCCAGCTTGTGGGGATGCCGCAAGCGGAACGCTCGTTGTTTGTTTTATTCGGTTGTGCTTATACTTGTTCAGGGCTGCATGGTCGTCGTGATGTAGCAGGCGTGAAATGCGGAGACCTCAAAGGGGGGCCGCTAAATGATACATCACGGGCGCGGTCGCGCTCATATTGCGAGGATGTCTCGGCCGACCCATTTTCTTACATACCCGCTCACTTTCCGACGCTCCTAGACAGAAATCGCAAGCAAATTTACGCGCTACCTGGCGAACAAAAGTAGCGTGGATGAGGAGGATCAGGAGGAGGAGGAGGAGGAGGAGGAGGAGAAGAAGCTCACCGATGCATGCATGTGGATTTTCCGTGTCGAAGCATTATTCATGCCGTCGTTTGTGCAGCAGTTCGCTCTTGAGAGGCTCTACCTCCGCGAACATGTGGCTTGTGCAGCCCATCCGGCACTCTCCCACTCGTTGTTTGGGTCCTTAGTTTTCAGTTTGGCTCTCTTTGGTTCCTCCGCCTTTATGATGCCGCGCGGATTTGGCCAGCCACTTGGGTCTCGGGGCGCGCTGCAGTTAGCAACATTTCGTCCGCCAGGCTTCATTTGAGGCGGATTGGTTTGTGTTGCGTTCCAGGCGCATCTGGCGTTGCCCCCGTTCGCGCTGTGCCGTGCAGCCGCGCGGTGGTGCGTTGCAGCGCGTTCCTTCCCTCTGCCTCCTCGCGCCCTTTCTTTCTGCCCTGGTCCCCCCTCCCGCTTCTTGTCGGCAGATGGGCGTTTGTGGGATGGGCCCCCCCTTCCCTTTCCCCCCGCCTCCCCCGCCGCGGCGCCGACATCGCTCCGAGCCCAAATTGGAGGTGTCCGAGCCAGGCTTCGACGGCCGTCGGGGACGGGAGGCCCAACACTGCACCCCTGCCTTTTTGCGGGGGGGGGGGATCGTCTGTTGCGCCTCCTCTTCCTGGTTCGTCCGTTCCCCGCCCTCCCTCTTTGCCAGGCAACATCACTTGATGCACGCATTGCCCCCTGCTCTGGCGCCCAGGTTGCGAGGAACGCGGAAGCGACAGCGCCGAGACTTTTGGTTGCGTGGTTGGGTTGGCTGGTCGCCCGGGTCTCTGCCCCCGTCGCTGTCGAGAAACAAAATGCCATTGCCAGGCGCGCGCCTTCCCCTTCAAACCACGCGCCCGCAGTGTGAGGACATCTCAAGTGATGTTGTTGCGTTTGATGGTTGGGTGATTGATTGGTTTGGTCGGCGCGGCACTCACCCGACGGTTTGGCGGCGGGGGCCGGTCCCCCGAATGCTCGCACGACGTGGTGTTCATTGGGCCTGAAGTGTTTACCAGTCCTGCGGTGTTCGCGCAGGGTTTGCATGGCGGCGCGCAAGATCAACTGCCACGCGGATCGCGCACATCCGGCGCGCTGATCAGCACAAGCGGCCACGTGGTGCATAGATATCGCCCGCGGCCCGTTCGCTCTGCGCTGCCCGCGCGTCTCGTCCAGCCCTCTGCAGGGGGCGCCCGCGCGCCTCGCGCGGCCCACGCGGCCTCGGCAGTCCGACGCTGCCCCCCGCCCCCCACATCCCACGCGGATCGGCCTGCCCATGTGGATTACGCGGGCTTTGCGTTCCGCGCAGCTCCGGCGGCCCATGTGGCACGCGCAGCTCCCGCGCCCCACGCACAGCACAGTCCACGCGCACGCGTCACCCCCCCCCCTGTCCCCAAGCCTCGCGTTCCTGCGACAAGGGCGTCACCCACACGCGGGCTAGGACCTGACTTGTGCAGTCCTTCCCCTTTCCGACTCTTTTCCTCCTCTTCTTTTTTGGTGTTATCCAGTTTGTTTATTGGGTCCTCCTGTTCCCCATGTGTTCTTTGTTTTTCCTCCGCGTCTTCGTTGCCGCGCGGATTTAGCCGGTCGTTGGTGGCATTCATGGGCGCGCTGCAGTTAGCAACGTTTCGTCCGCCAGGCCTCGTCTGCGGCGGGTTGGCCCGTGCTGCGCTCCGGGTGCATCGGGCGTTCTTCTATTTCGCGATGCGCTGCAGCCGCGCGGTGGCGCGCGGCGGTGCGTTCCTTCCCTCTCCTCTTCCCTCTTGCGAGCCAGTCTTTATTGCCCCGCTCCCCAGCCCTGCTTCGCTTTCTGTTTGCGGACGAGTGTTGGACGGCATTCCGTCATTCCTTCCACGCCACTTCAATCCAGGCTGCTCCGGCGGCCGACGGGGGCGGAGAGGGCCTACATGGCGCCCCTGCCTTGCGGGAGGGGACATGTTCAGTGGTTCCTCATTTCCCGGATTCTTCCCGCCCCCGCAACCTCTTCATCAGCCCTGCCATTATGCCCGCCTTGCCCCCCCCCGTCATGGCGCCAGCGATGCGAGGAAGACTCAAGCGACAATGCCGGGACGTTTGACTGTTTGGTTGGGATTGTTGTTTCGGTGTTTGGCTGCATGGCGGGTTTGTTGGTTGATCGGGTATCGCTCGTCCTCCTGGTTTGTTCCCCGCACCGCCTCCTTCAGCCCCAGCCGTTGCCGTCGTAATCGCGCCCCCTCCGCTCAGCGTAGCCATGTTCAGCATTGCAGGATGTACGCCTCTTCCCTGGCAGCGTGATTCGCGTGACGCAGTATTTGCTTGACGCATCCGCATCCCGCCCCTTCGCCCCTCGACTTCTACACGCGGATTTCCTACGCGCGGACAATCCGACCAAATCGCAAGCAAGCCCGCTGACACTCAGGCCCGCTCACACCCAACGTAGACTCACTCACACCAGACTCGCACATGGTCAGGATCACTCAGGCTCACTCGCACCCACACTCAACCATATTCAAACCAATCCGGGCCTTGATGCGCTCACGCGCGATTTGACGCCCATCAAGATGTAGCAGGCGTAGCAGTAGGGTACCCCAGGGAGTTGCCGCCTCGGACTGGTCGGTTGGTGGAGCACACACCCTCATGTTTTGACAGACGCGCGAGTGCGTGATGCCCGGGCGCCCCGAGGAACAGCCGCCTGGGGGTCGGGCACGCGCCCGTTTGCGATATCATTGTGAGGGTTCCAGGCTGTTTGTTTGTTTGGGGGCCGCGAGGTTTTGAACCAGGCCTAGAATCTTCGAGCGACTTTGTCCCGATGGTCTCTTGCGGCTATTTGTTCTTCCTCATCCTCTCCATGTTCACGTTCCTCCAGGTTCTAACTTTCGTTCAGTTGCTCCTGGTGTACAACTCGTGGGGCAGAGTATACAAGTCTATTTTGACAAACGCATGACCACCGCGGTAGAGCAAGGGTGCAGCTTGGGCACCCCGAGGAAGAGCCGCCAGGGGGCAATACGTGCCCGTTCGCGCCAAGAGTGTGGCGGTCTGCCCGCTGACCCTGACAAGCTCTTCTGTCTTGAGAGCAGTCTGGTCGCCTCGACAACGCAGGCGTGTCACTTGGTGACCCCAAGAAAAGGCCGTGTTCGTTCGCGCCCACATTGTGGTGGATGTCTCTATCGGTCTGCAAGTTTCTTGGATCAGATTTGTTTTTTGAAAGCCACATGGCCGCCACGACATAGCAGGCGTGGCACTTGATCACCCGGAGGGCAAGCCGTTAGGATGTATGATATTAGCCGGGGCACATGATCACCGCGATACAGCAGGCGTGGCAATCAGACGCCTCAGCGACGAATTGCCAATGAAGGGGGCGCTCGCCCGCTCGCGCCCAGCAGCAGGCTGCGTCCCCTTACTTACATTCAGTTCAACGCAGACTCAGCTTAGGCATATTCAGGCTCATGCGCACAACACGTTCACACACTGCATTCATGTTCATGTCGACTCATATTCAGACCACCCGCATTCAGACCACACCACTCAGTCCCATTGATACCAAAATTCATGTTTACTCAGACTGACTACCCATGCTCGGGCACAGCCGCGCTCAGACCCACCCACATTCAGTCTCACTGGTACTGTGGCTGACCACGATCATCCCACAAACGTTCACATATTTTCAACACGCAGCGGTGGGGCACTCTTTTGGGGGAGCCGCCATGGGTTGTTACGTTTGCCCACATGAGCACATAGGGATCTACTTAGTTGGTTGGTTGGTTGGCCTGGCCGGCTATGCACTACCTGGGTTGCTCGGTTGGTCGGTGCGCGGCCGAGTTGCAACAGGGGTTCGTTTCCAGCAAGGCCTTGCGGCCCCCGCATCCCATGCGGCCCATGCTGGTGGTACGGGCCATCTGGATCATGCGGCCCTTGCGGCTCGCCGTCCACGCGCAGGTGTCGCCCGTGTCGCCACACCCCGTGCGCTCAGCAGCAGCCGCAGCGACAAAGGCGCCACCGGCACGCGAACAGCGACCCTTTGTTTTTTGTTCCACGGGGATTGCTTCGGTTTCGGTCCAGGCGGCGCCACGCGATGCACTCGCACAAAACGATGGGTTTTGTTCAGTTGTCCAGTCATTGTGCGGAAGTCCAGCCCGAGTAGTATGACAATTGAACGCGTGAGGGCTTCGACGCGTCGGAGCCCCCCAGTACAGCTTCGCATCCAGCGAAGCCAGAGAAAAGGTACCAACGGCGGGCCCACCGCCGAACCCGACGGCCAACCCGACGGCCAGCCCGACGGCAGCACCAACGGCAAATGTGGATTGCGTTTACAAGTTCACACCAACGAAGTTACGAGCTGATCAGATGGTCCAGCTGGCGGAGATCGAATTTATGAGCAACGGGGCCGATGTTACGATCAGTTCCGCAACGAACCCTGGAGGTGACTACAATGGTGGACAAAGCCCCGAAAAGGCCATAGATGGCGACGTCGCTACCAAATGGCTCGACAAAAATGTGTTACCTCTCGAGCTTACGATCGTGGATTGCAGCCCGGAACCAGATAGCTTCAGGTTCATAACCGCCAACGATGGCCGAAACAGGGACCCTGTGCAATGGACAATGCAGAAGTATGTTGGCAGTTCGTGGGTGGATGTACACGTGCAAGATGTGGATTACCCAACGCCCATGGATCGTTACACGGCGACCGAGTGGTTTCCACTCCAGGCGCCTTCATAACACTCGTTCGTTGACGTAAACGTCCATAATGTGCAGTGTTATGTTGTGTTGCGGCGGGTGGTCAGGTTGAGGATGAGAGTTCTGACGATGAGAGGGAGCACGAAGTTGTGGACCAGGACGAGGGAAGGAGGACAAGAAGATGAGCAGCAGGATGATATTGATCAGGACAAGTGTGGAAGATGATGATTATATGGACGAGCACGACGAGGAAAATACTGGCGGTGATGAAGACGAGGAATGAGGAATCATATGATGGAGGAATCAGCTGATGGAGAGGGATGATGGTACCAAGGAGGAGGAGAGGGAGATGAGGATGAGCAAGGAAGATGGTGGGGATAACGAAAAGGATTAGGGGCAGGAAGATGGGAGGCAGGATGAAGTTCAGAAGGGCCAGGAGAGAAGGATGAGGTTCAGGACGGGGAGGAGGAGAGATGAGGGGAGCGGAGGGCGATAAAGAGACATGAGTATGGTACGGTGATACGAACGATGGCGAAGAGAAGGAACGAGAAGCAGGAAGGGTCGGCCACGCGCAGAAGGGGGGTGCGGGCATTGTCTATAGATGTAGGACTGGCGCCTTCTAAGAAACAGCTTCCTTCTAAGAAGCCTTCCCCCTCCCCGAGCCCCCTTGTGAGCGCCGCCAACGGGGGGAAGATGGTGAAAATGAGGATGCGGACAGGGAGGACGTAGATCGCTGTAACCGTTCCTACTCTATATTTGCGCTGTCCCGCCCCATTATTGTTCGTATTAGCAGCGGCCTTCCCGACATGTGCAATGCCATTACTACTTCTTTCCATCTGAACGCTTCCCTACGCGCGCTCGCTCCCCAGGCTTCATTATCCCCCCTCTCCTGTCGCTAGTCCCCTGCCCCAGCATGATAACTCATGACAATGCTGAGATGGCTTGGCAGTGTTACGTGAATAAATCCTGAGGTCTCTGGTGCGTGTCACTAACATTCTCCATGTGTTACAGCAGCCACGCGTCAAATTCTGCGCCACTCCTACCCAGGTCCTTGTCCCAAATCATCGATACTCCTCTGACGTTCCTGGCTACGTACTGGCACTCCCCACTCACTCCTCGCGTTGCGACTCCCACTGATTCCAAAGGAAAAGCGCCCCGCCCTAGGGAGGTAGGGGGAGGGGTGGATATTTCTCATGATTGACACTCTCAACCCCCATGACTGTCGATGCGAACAGCCGTGGACCAGTCCAAGCCCAGACCAAGTATCCGAACGAAAGCGCATGCAACTTTGAGCGGACCGCTATCGAGGATCGCCTGGGACTAGGGGGCGCTGAGACGGGGCGGGTCCCCGAATTCCGGCTGGCTTTGGAAAGCCATGGGGAGCAACGGGGTAGGCATGAACCAGTTTTCGGTGTACCCCCACCAAAATCTACAAATCCTCATCCAGTTGAGTTGCAGCGCGACTCCGCCGCCGCGCTTGGGCGGGCGCCTCGGCAGGGGGCGGGGAAGGGGCGGGAGGAAGGGCGGGGGGGGATCCAAGGGGGTTGGCCGCGGAAGGCAAGACGGGAAGCTCTGGTTTCTCCTTGTTGTTTAACGGGGGGAAGGCCCAAAGGATGCAGGAATCTCGTGGAGAACGTGAACGTTTGTGGGGCGCGATGCGTAGGTGGGCCCCAGGTATAGCCTCGCAAGGGGCGAGACTACAAAAAAGGCAGGGCCGGACACGCGCCAACCGTTGCATGGGGCGGCGGCGGTTTTTCGAGGCTAGTCCAACACCTGGCCTTACTCCGAGCCCTACACCCAGCCCGACGCCCAGCCCGACAGCAGCACCAGTGGCGAGCCCAACACCGAGCCCGGCGCCCAGCCCGACGCCCAGCCCGACAGCAGCACCAGTGGCGAGCCCGACGCCCAGCCCGACGCCAAGCCCGACAGCAGCACCAGTGGCGAGCCCAACACCGAGTCTGGCGCCTAGCCCGACGCCTAGCCCGACGTACATCAAGCTCCGGGTCCGGGTGAAAGGCCCGCAGGGATGAGGGGAGGAGAAGGACGAGGACGAGGACGGGGACGAGGACGAGGAAGGAAGAGGGAGAAGGGAGGAGGGAGGAGGGAGGAGGGAGGAGGGAGGAGAGGAGGGAGAGGGAGAAGGAGAAGGAGGAGGGAAAGGGAGGAGGGAGGGAGGAGGGAGGGAGCGAGGAGGGGAGGGGGAGGGGGAGAGGGAGGGGGAGGGGAGGGGAGGGGGGGGGAGGGGGGGGGAGGGGAGGGGAGGGAGGGGGAGGGGGAGGGGGGGGAGGGGGAGGGGGAGGGGAGGGGAGGAGGAGGAGGAGGAGGGAGGAGGAGGAGGAGGAGGAGGACGAGGAGGACGAAGAGGAGGACCACGGTAAATTCAAGAGCCATCAACGATGTTGGAATAAGCCCTCCCTCCAAGCTCCCTCTTCGCATGCCCCTACAACGGTTCATTTCCCCTGAGGGAACTGGTTCGTTGGAAGACAACCGTTTGAAGACCCTGAAGCATGCCAACAAATTGTTCTCGGATTAACAACGCCAAGGATCAACCTGACGGTTGTGTCTTGACGGTCTTGAATCCTGCCCGAACGACATTCTTGGCACTTCAACACCGCGCATCAACGTAAATGTTGCGCCCTCATAATCCTGAATCCTTACAAACCCTATTGCTGGTACGCTGATCATGGGGATATGTGAAGATCTTGCACATGTTGAAAACCAATGTGCGCGGCGCTAAGGCGAGAGCCACATTTTGAAAATAGCCGCCTTCAATCCGTGAAACTTCTGCGAATGCTCAAGACGAGTTCACGCGGCGCTAAGGCGAGAGCCCCATGTTGAAAATGGCCCGCCCTCAATCCGTGAACTGCATGTGTTTTCAGAGAAAAATGGATGTGCACAGCGCTCAGGCGAGAGCCACATTTTGAAAACGGCCCGCCCTAACTTTGTGAAACTCTTGCAATATTGTTTGACGAGTTCGCGCAAGCCGCATTTTGAAAACGGCCCGCCCTCCATCTGTGAAATTGTTGCCAAGATTCAGGGTCATCAATGGTGAGGACGTCTCAGGCGAAACGCCCGGCCCGCCCTAATAACTGGCCTCGGGGTGCGACAGGGAAAAGTTACACGCCGGTCGTTGGAAGTAGGTATTTTTGGGTTCCCAGATCCCAATCTACTTCATGCGCCTTCCTACTTCAAGAATCGACACGCTTTTGCTTTGCCTTGTTATTTCCTGGGGGGCCTGGACCCAATCAACTTAGTCCGCCTTCCTACTTCATGTTTTTACTTACAGAGCGCTCACGTCTAATTCGTGGGCTCAACGATGCCGACCCCATCCAGTCGGCACCTCTCGTTTCTAATTCGCGGCCAGAATTGGAAATGACCGGAATTAGACACGAGGAATGCGCTTGCCTGTGCGCATGTGTGTGTGCGATTGTGATTGTGTGTGCGTGTGTGTACGTCTGTTTGCGTGCGTGTGTGCGTACGCGTGTGTGTGTGTGCGCGTGTGTGCGTGTGTGCGTGTGTTCGTGTGTGCGTGTGTGCGCGAGCGCGTGCGCGTGCGCGTGTGTGTGTGTGTTTGTGTGTGTGTGTTTGTGTGTGTGTCTGTGTGTGTGTTTGTATGTGTGTTTGTGTGTGTTTGCTTGTGTGTGCTTGTGTGTGTTTGTGTATGTGTTTGTGTTTGTGTGTGTTTGTGTGTGTTTGCGTGTGTGTTTGTGTGTGTCTGTGTGTCTGTGTGTGTCTGTGTGTGTCTGTGTGTGTTTGTGTCTGTGCCTCTGTCTGTGTGTGTCTGTGTGTGTCTCTGTGTCACTGTGTCTCTCTCCGTGTCTCTCTCTGTGTCCCAGGCCTGCCCCTGGCTACGAAAAGAGGGGGGGAGGGAGGGGAGCTTGCAAGCCACCCCCCCTCCCCCCGGGACAGCCAGGGAGGGCCCAGCCGACAAAAGGGACGGGGGGTAGCGCCGGAAGCGCCCTCCCCCCCTGTCCCCCTTCCTTGAAAACATAGCCGCAGCTCGAAGCGGGGGCCACCCTGGCCCCCCGCGCACGCTCTTTCGAAGGAGGCGGCCCGAGGAGGCAGAGCAGGCGAACCGGCCGTTCCCAAAAGTTTGTCCCTTGAGGTTGCAAGTGCGACCGCATGGCACGCAGGACCGATGAGTCCGTGCTGCTTGGGGGCATATCCTCTTTGCTACTGGAGCCACGGTGTGGCCGTGGAGCGCAGCCTTCCCCGTGCATGCCCGCTGCCCTCATTAGTAAGGATGGGCAACTTTCCCAAGGGGGCCCTTGCATCCCTGCCTCTTCGGTCCATATTGGGCAATTTTTGTTGGCCGCGCCACACTCGAAAAGCTTCGAAACGGCCTCCCAAGGCCCTTGTATCCTTATCGTGCGCCCTTATGATTCGGGTCGATTGTACGAGGTGCGATGGGAGTTGAGCGCCACTACGGCCCCATCGAAGACGGCCACGGCGAATCATCGTTGCCCTGGCCTTTTCTTGGAAACGCCCATACGGTCAAACGTTGGGCCGAAGTCTGGCCAAGCTATTGGACTACGTGTTTCCCCAGCCATTTGGGGGAACAATGGAGAGAGGAAGAGGAAGCAGGAGCTGAGGGAAGCGAAGGAGGAGAAGGAGAAGGAGGAGGAGGAGGAGGAGGAGGAAGAGGAGGAGGAGGAGGAGTTCTCTAGTGGCCGTCTTGGGGCCTCCAAGGGGCTTCCTGGGAGCCTCTTGGGGGCCTCTGAGTGTCCTCTTGAAGGCCTCTCGGGAGCTCCTGAGGGCCTCCAAGGGAAATCTTGGCATTCGGAGGTCGTCTTGGGGGCCCTCTCTGGACAGTCGTGGGTCTCTCTTTGGGCGCTGTAGGGCCACCTTGGAGCTGTATGGAGCCATCTTGGGGCGATCCCGGGGGCCCACGGGGCCGTCTTGGAGCGTCGGATGCCCGAAAGGCGAGACCTCTAAAATATTTGACTAACTTGAGAAATATCATCAGTGATTTTGGCATCCTGGAGGTCCTCCTGGAGCCCTAGTGGGGCGTCTTGAGGGCCTCTTGGGCCGTCTGGAGGACATCTTGTGTTGTCTTGGGGCCATATTGGCCGTATTGGATGCGCCTTGGGACCGTCTTGGAGGCATCTTCGAGGCCGTCGAGTGCCATCTTGACCGACTTTGAAGCGATTTGGGAACGCGAAACGTCTTTTTACGCGGCCTTCCGATTGGCCGGCGCGTTCGGCCGA
This sequence comes from Prorocentrum cordatum, assembly GCA_963575745.1. Lineage (NCBI taxonomy): Eukaryota > Dinophyceae > Prorocentrales > Prorocentraceae > Prorocentrum > Prorocentrum cordatum. Next base: position 135,903 of record CAUYUJ010015513.1, read on the forward strand.
AACCCCAATGGGAATGTTTAAGAAAGATGCAGAACTACCGAAAGTGTGGCACGCTGTGCAAGCCACAGTGAGCGGCGGCTCGAAGGCGCCTACGGCGAATCACCGCCGTCCCCTGCCCTTGTGGAAGCGCCTGTGCGGCTGACAGCTGGGCTGGAGCTTGGCCAAGCTATCGGGCCAGCCGTTTCCCGAGTCGGCTTGGAAAGCCTCCGGGGAACATGTGCGGGGGAGCAAGGGGTTTGAAATCGCTGATGTGTCCGAGCGTTGCGGCAAGAGCTCTGCCAAGCTATCGGACCATGTGTTCCCCCAACCGCTGTGGAAACCCGTCGGGGAGCATTTGGGGGGAGGATGGCGGGGAAGATCAGGAGAGGGGGAAGGAGAAGGAGGAGGAGGAGGAGCATAAGGAGGAGATGAGGAGGAGGAGGAGGAGGAGGAGGAGGAGGAGGGAGAGGGGCGGCGGAGGAGGAGGAGGAGGAGGAGGAGGAGGAGGAGGAGGAGGAGGGGGCATCTTGGAGGCCTCTTGTGGCACTCTTGGGGCCTCCTGGGAGCTTCTTGGGAGCCTCTTGGAGGCATCTTGGGGGCCTCCTTGCGCCTCTAGCGTGCCCTTGAGAGCTTCTCGGGGGCCTCTTGGGCCGTCTCAGTGCATTCCTGGCCCGTCCTACGCCGTCGGAAGCCGTCTTGGGGGCCTCTCTGGGCCGACTTGAAACCCCCTTGGGGTGCTCCAGGGCTGTCTTTGAGGCCATCTTGGGCGTCTTGGAGGCCTCTTGGGCGTCTGGGGGCCGTCTTGGGGGCCTCTGGGGCCGTCCTGGAGGCCTATTAGGCGATCTTTCGGGGCTCTTGGGCCGTCTCGGGCAGTCGGAAGGCCAAAAAGAAGCAAACGCCAAAATCCTTCGAGATCTTAAGGAAAATCAGTGATTTGGGATTCTTCGGGCGGTCCTGGAGGACCTCTTGGAGGCCTCGTTGGCAGTCTTGGAGGCTTCTTGGGGGCCTCTTGGGCCGTCTTGGGCCATCCTCGAGCCATCTTGGGCCGTATTGGTGGCATCCTGGCCCGTCTGACGCCATCGGTAGCTGTCTTGGGAGCCTCTCTGGGCCGACAGGGGGCCCTCTTGGAATGCTCCAGGGCCGCCTTGCAGGCCATCTTGGGCGTCTTGGAGGCCTCTTGGGCTGCCTTGGAGGCCTCTTGGGCTGCCTTGGGGCCCTCTTCGGGCCTTCCTGGAGGCCCTCTTGGAGGCCTCTTGGGCCGTCTTTGGCGATCTTTGAGCCATCTTGGGCCGTCTTGGTGGGCTCCTGGCCCGTCTGACGCCTTCGGACGCCGTCTTGGGGGCATTTTTGGGCCGACTTGGGGCCCTCTTGAGGTGCTCCAGGGCCGTCTTGGAGGCTTCCTGGAACGTCTTAGAGGCCTCTTGGGCCGTCTTTGGGCCCTCTTGGGGACAGTCTTGGAGGCTACTTGGGCAGTGCTGAGGTGATGTTGGAGGCCTCTTGGGCGCTCTGGGGGTGATCTTGGGGGCCTCTTGGGCCGTAGTTGGCCGTCGGAAGGCCGAAAAAGAGCAAAGACGAAGATATGTCAAAACCTACGGGAGCTCAATGATTTGATCCTCTTCGGGCCCTCCTGGAGGACCTCTTGGAGGCCTCTTGGGCATATCTTGGGCCGTCTTGGAGGCTTCTTGGGCGGATTTGGAAGTATCTCGGACCCTCTTGGGCCGTCTTGGAGGCCATCTTGGCCATCGTGGAGGCATCTTGGAGGCCAGCTTGGGCCATCTCGGAGCCGTCTGGAGCAGGAACAACCTTTGCAACGACCTCTTGCGATCCTTTCCAGGTGGCCGGCGGGACGGGAAGAAGCCCCAGGGGAGAGCTCTCTTGGAAAAAGCACCAGAGCCAAAACCGAAAGTGTCCAGCACGCCGGGCACTCCTGTGGCAAGCCAAGAGGGGGCGGCGGATCTAGTGTCGGGCCGAACGAATGGGGGGATAGGTAAAGGGGGGGGGTACGAAATCTGCTGCATGCAGCTGGTTTTGGCCCCGCCGCCAGGCCCATTCCTCAATACTTTGGCGCCGCCCGGCGCCGGGAGGCGCTGGGAAAATCAGCTACGTGAGCTAATTCTCCACCCTACCCTTTGCTATCCCTCAGAGACCCGAATCATCAGGGGTAACTCGGGTCAGGGCTAACTCGGGTTCGCTTTTCGGGATTCCGAACCCGAGTTACCCCGGGCCCGAGTTACCCCGGATAATTCGAGCGCCCAGAGCCCCAATTCATCAGGGGTAATTCGGGTCAGGGCTAACTCGGGTTCGTTTTTCGGGAATCCAAACCCGAGTTACCCCAGACCCGAGTTACCCCGGATAACTCGGGAGCCCAAATCCCCCCCTTTCGTTCCCCCCGATGCTGGCCTTCGGCCCCTCCCGCCAGCGTGCCTGGAGGCGTGCGGGAAGCGCCAGGGGACCACGCGGGGCGCGCTGGGAGCCCCAGGAAGTTTGAACGCGCGCAGACCAGCCCGGTATTGAGTAGGGGCTGTCCCTCTACAGGAGGAATATTCCAAAATTGGAAAACATAGTTCGGAGGCGATTTTTTGCCCGTGTTTGAGCTGTCGCCGCGCATCTGTTGAACATGTCTTAAGTCTTATCCCAAATCCGCCTGCAGGGGGACATGTCCGACCTAAGCCCAGTGATATTCAATCCTGAGGGCTGGGGACGGAGGGTCCTGAGGGCACTCCAAAACTCGTGCCTCGCGACACCACGGTGGACTGAGACGAAGTACGGCTGGACCGAGGTACGAGATCGAGGTCGGCTCGGGGAGAGTACCCTAATGTTCTTCGTGTTTGTAGCATGCTCTTGTGCATCCCGGGGAAGGGCACCCTCGCAGGTACTTCAGCCTGGCCGGCGGAGGGTCTCGTGTGTTTGAAGGATGTGACTTTGTCGTAGGTCTGGCCGTAACTCTCCTCCCTGCGGTGCCCAGATGCAGGAGGGAAAAAACACACAGACACAAAGGATCTTCGATTCCCAGGAAGAGATTGGAAAATATGGACCGTGGGGGGAAGACGAAAACCCCGAAAAGATTGCAACATCTGGGGACATCCTTGCATCTCTCCTTATTGATTTGTGTATCCCTGGGCCCATTGAAATCGTAGGACTAGAGGTTGACACCAACACCAATATCGGCGGTGTGCCTCCACCGAGGGGAGAAGATCCCGATCTCGGTGATGGTGGCTATATTCTGGCTGCCAAAGTGACCGACATGTTACCACCGACACCGAAATCTGGGATCATCTTCCCCCTGTGGAGGCAACCCCCTGTGTTGGTGTTGGTCAGCCACGCGCAGAGGGGGGTGGGGGGAGGGGGGAGGGAGAAGGGAAGGCGCGGGCCTTCTCTATGGATGTAAGGCTGGCGCCTTCTAAGAAGCAGCCTCCTTCTAAGAAGCCCTCCCCGCTCCCCCCACCCCCTTGTGCGCGCCGCTAAGTTGGTGCCCCTTTCCACGCCTCCAGTGAAAGACTCCTTCTGGGCGAGGTCTCCAAGGGCAGGCGAATGCGAAATGTGACGAAGCGGCAGCAGGCCGGAGTGGCGCTTGCGAGGGGGGCGGCCCCGTTCCGCAGCTGGCGCCGCCATGGAGCCACATCTGCAGGGCTCGTTGTTCGCTTTCTCCGATTCGATTCGATTCGATTTCGATTCGCAGGAGGAAAAAAAAACCATAAACATAAACGTTTGGCGCTCCGCGCGGATTTCTTGGATTCGCGCTGGGCCCCCCCCCCGGCGGAGCCTCCGGCGCCACCCCTGGCGCGCTCCGCGCGCCAGGGAGGGGGGTCCAGTGCAGATCCAAGAAATACGCGCGGAGCGCCAAAAGTTTATGTTTATGCAGTTGTTTCTGCTTCTATCGATGGCGTCCGATTCCGACTCGATTCGGCTTCGGATTCCGATGTGGGTTCCGAGTTCTCCAGGGAGGCCTGCTAGCCTGCCAGTGTCTGCCGATCCGACTTCTCTCGGCTCGGCTGCCCATTGTTTCGCCGATCCGATCCATCTCGATCGCCGATCCGACTTATAGATTCGATTCTGGGGTATCTTGTACTTGCAAGGCTGGCAAGCTCCAGCCTCAGGATGATCAGCGATGGCCCCGCCCACCCTACCAACAAGCCTGGGGTTTGAGGAAGAGGGATTAAGGAGGAGGAGGAGGAGGAGGAGGAGATGGCTTGTGGTTGAAATCTACAGAACAGCACCCGACACACTCAGGGGGTGGCGTGGCCCCCTGAGCAAGTGAGAGGGAGCTTCACTCACCTGCGGGACAAGGCATAGACAGGGAGGGTTCCTCACCTGCTGTCCAAGGTCCCGAGGAGGGGGAAAAGGAGAAGGAGAGGAGAGGAGAAGGAGGAGGCAGAAGGAGGAGGAGGAGGAGGAGGATGGATGAGGGAGAGGCAGGAGGAGAAGCAGGAAGGAGGGAGGGAGTAGCGCCAAGAGGCCGCTATCGCTCGTTCGAGCTCATCCCCAGAACGGTTACTGCCGACGACCTCTTCAACTGCGTCCCGTACCGACGGGCTCTCGGGACGACGACGACGACGACGACCACCACCACCACCACGACGACGACCCATTCTGCTCCTCGATCTCGGCCTCTGAGGTCCCCGCTTCGGGCCACGGGGCCATCAGAAGTCCATCTGGGATATGGAAACCCAGCCTGTGGTGGACCGGCTTGAGCTGTTTTTTTCGGTCGTCGACGCCTATGACGACAACGTCGACGCATATGTTTGCGTCTACGATGAACTACCCCCCTGACCTGTCACCCTCCCGCCCGTCGAATGACGACGACGACGGCGGTGGTGGCGACGGCGGCAGAGGCGACCGACCTCCTGACAAGTCGTGGGGCGCGGCTTGCTCAGAGCTTCCAGGCGAGTCCAGCCGTGGCCAAGTGGGCGCCACCCCCGAAGCCCAGAAGGCCTCGATCGTCAACTTTCCGCCCCTCGAATGACGACGACGACCATGCCGACGCCGCCGCGCCGCCGCCGCTGCCGCCACCGCCGCAGCTGGGCGAGTCGGAATGCATCGTTGCTCCTGGCCGGGCCGGGAGAGCCCGCTCAGCGTGAGGAGTCGAGGGGTCCAGGGGTGGAGGGGGTCGAGGGATCGCGGGGTCGAGGGATCGAGGGATCGAAGGATCGAAGGATCAAGGGACTGAGGGGTCGAGGGATCGAGGGATCGTCGGACGCGTTTCACCCCTGCTGGGCCCCCAGGGGGCTCCTGGTCGCACCCCAGGACGGGTCTGGCTGGATGTTGGTGTTTTCTTCCTCCTCCTCCCCCTCCTCCTCCTCCTCCTTCTCCTCCTCCTCTTCCTCCTCCTCCTAGGCCCGTGGACCGTCGATAAGCGACTCCGCATGAAAAGTTGGTCTTGGAGAAAGCCTCGAGGTCCAGGGTTTGCTTCCACCAAGGCGCATTCCTTCCAATGAATCATGTTTGCGAGCGCGGGCCCCAGACAGCGAGCTATCTGAAAGACTTCGCCGTCTGCTGCCAGCCCCCAATTGACAGCTTGCATTGCTACGCTTGTTCGGTTGGTTGGTTGGTTGGTTGGCTTGTCGGTTAACTAGCTGCCAACTCGGTTCACTGGTTTGTTGTTTGCACAGATGGTTGGCAGTCCGTTTTGGCTGGATGTTGCTTGGCTCGTGGCCCCATAAGGAGCTCCAGCGAAGGTCCCAATGGCGCAGTTCGCATGCGTCTCCCTCGCCCAGGGCCCAGGGCAGCGCTTCGTGGCCCCATAGGGAGCTACACCGAAGGCCCCAGTGGCGGTGTCCACATGCGTCCGCGCCACCAATTTCGGCGCACCCCTCACAAGTTTCGTGGCCCCATAGGAGCTTCACCGAAACCGGTACCCACAATGCGGTACTCGCAACTGCACATGGTTGGGTCCTTCGTCTGGCTAATTTAATGTGTTTGGTTTCTTGCGTTTTCGAGCTTCCAATGGTCCAAGAGCAGGAGGCTTCCAGAGACCTCCGAGAGGCCTCCAGGACCCCCCAGAGGCCCCCAACACCAACCCGATCCTTGAGAGGCCCCCGAAAGACCCCGACGAGGCTCCAAGAACAGCTCTGCGAGAGCCGTCCCGAGAGAGCCCAAAGAGGGTAAAATCATTGATTTCCCATGGTTTTTCTAATGGTTTCCGCCTTCTCACGTTTTCCCGCTTCCAACCCTCAAAGATCGAGGATTTTGAAAAGAAGAATAAAAGGAATTCCCAGAATTCCTTTTCTTTTCCAAAGTGGTCCTACTCGGAGATCCCACACATCCCCTGACATCTGGCCGGTACCGCGCCTCCCGGCTTCCCAGGGGGGTCCCCAAGACGCCCAAGGACAGCCCACGACGACCCCAAGGAGCCCCCAGAACGTTAAGAACGGCCCAACACGCCCCCGCGCAGCCAGAGACACCCTTCCGACGGCTATCCAGGCCTCCAGGAGGCCTCCAGAAACCCCAGGGGGTCCGGAAGACTTTCCGAGTTTGGCCCCTGGTCTATTCTTGCACAACAGACCACAATTCAGACCCCCCTCACCTTCCAAAAAAGAACCCAGAAAGCTTTTGAGTGCCCCAAACCGTTGAATACCTAAAGGAAATGAATGATGTCTGCGTTTCCGCACTTCCCTTTCTGTACGATTCCGAGGCTTGCGCAGGGCCTCCAAGGGAGCCCTTGGACGCAAGAAGCGACCAAATGAGATGACATGAGTTAGCCGATCAAGCCTACCTAGAACTTGAGCGCGCGCGAAGCGCGCGCAATGGTTCTAGTGTGTATATATATATATACATATATTTACATGTGCGTATGTGTGTGGTGCAACCGATGTGGTGCAAGATATGTTGTACAATTCATGTGGGGCAATTCTGCGCTGTGCAATATCTAGGGTTCATTCTGCGGCGTGCAATATATGGCGCGCACTCTACGTTGCGCGGAACAACATGTGCGGATCAAACTATTGTGATACAAGATATGATGCGCAATCTATGTGGCGCAATATGGGCGGTGCAAGGTGCAACCTACGCGTTGCAACCTATGTTGCGGCGTACTCTACGCGGCTCAACCGACGCGGTGCAATTCACCCTGCCGAGCTTGAAATTATCAACCCCACCGTTCGCACAATCACCCCACCCACCACCAGCAAGTTGGTTTGCAAAACCCTTGCGGCGGCGATTGCGACGAGTGCTTGGCGCTGGTTGGCGCATCGCCGCGGCGGCGTTAGCGCACGCGGGCTCGCGCGCAGAGTGGCCAGCTAGCCTGGCGCGATCGACGTGGCCGCACGTGTGCTGACCGCTCGGGACTCCACAGCGGGTCGCGCAGGCCACGCTGACGCGCGGGCACGTCAGCGCGAGCTGGTGAGTCGGGCGGGCACGGCATCGCGGCGACGCCGACAACGGCAGACACGACGATGCTTTTAGTGATGTTAGTGATGATGGTGACGATGACCACGGCAAGGCCAATGACGACGCCGATGCCGATCACGCCGACGATGGTGATGGTGCCCACGTGCCGGAAACGTAAATCGCGCAAGCATTTCGACATGCGCGCGCGGCCGACGAGCATGAGTGGCCCGCATGATATCATTTGACAGGGATCGTGCCCCCCCAATCTCGCGCGCAAGGGCGTTCGAATGATGTCGACATGCACGCGCGAGGGGCACGTTTAGATGAAATTGATGAGAACGTTGGCAACCAACGAAGTGCGCAATTTTTCGCAGGAATGCGCGCGGAGATTCTTGATCCCATTCATGTTGCCAAAGGGTTCTTTCAATGTTTTCGGGGCGCTCGATTTTGTAATCTCTGCAGAACCTAAGGTGTCCAGAGGATTTCGGCACGCGCGCGCGACGACGCGCGCGCACATTTAGTTTGTTGTTGTTTCTATTGCGAGAGCTTTTTGAATCTATTGATGATTTGTGACGATCGAATGCGAGCGCCTCGTTTTTTTCTGGGCTTGGGATGACGGGGGATCGGTGCCCGTTTGGCGGGGGCCATATGAATTTGTTAGTTGAAAGAACAATGGGGCAAAATCCTGCGCATATTGCACATCCCCCGCGGAGGCGGATAATCCCGGGAGGGGTAGATCCTTTTTGGGGGGGACAAGAGAACTTGGTTGGAGCAGTCTACGTGGCGCAATGCACCTTGCCCGAGTTGAAGTTGCCAACTCTCCTGCTCGTTCAAGTGCCCCACCCGCAATTTGGTTCGCAAAGCCCTCGCGGCGGCGATTGCGATGACTGATTGGCGCTGCCTGGCGCGTCGCTGCGGCCGCGCTAGCGCGCGCAGGCTCGCGGTCAGAGCGGCCTGCAAGTAAGCCTGGCGCAACCGAAGCGGACACGGTGGCGTTGACCGCGAATTATTTCCCACCGCGTTTCGCACGCCGCGCTGACGCGCGGCCACAACAATGCGAGTCGGCGATTCGGGCGGGCGCGGTAGCATTGCGACGTGAACAACGGCAGGCACGATGATGATTGTAGCGATGTTGGAGATGACGGTGACGACGACGGCTGCAAGGCCAATGACGGCGCCGATGCCGATCACGCCGTCACAGCGATGATTGTAGCGATGCTGGCCACGACGATGACGATGACGACGGCAAGGCCACTGTCGGCACCGATGCTGATCACGCCGATGGCGATGATAGTGCCCACGCGTCGACGATGTGTGTCGTGAAAGGGTTTCGACATGCGCTCGCGGCCGACGGGCGCGAGCGATTCGCATGATATTATTTGACAGGGATCGCGCCCCCTCCGCCCCCCCTCTCAAGCACGCGCGCAAAGGCATTCCAATGATTTCCATATGCGCGCGCGAGAAACACGGTTGAAGGTGTTGAAAAACAGTGGCATCTCTTTAAACAAAAAAGGCGCGCGCAGGCGTTGGAACATTCACATTGCGCAACAAATGCTTCGTATATCTTTCCGGGGCACTAAATGAAATGCTTGCGAAATTCTGGGTTTTCGTGAAAGGATGTTTGCATGCGCGCGCGACGACGCGCGCGGGTGCACTTGGTCACATATGCGGAAAAGGATGGTTGAAAATGGGTAGTCTTTGATAAACGAATGTGCGCGCGTAGTGTTTTTCGCTCTGGAAGGGATACGGGGGGGGAGCGAACCAGGCCTGGTTAGGATTATAGGGTTTCATTCACATTTAGAAAGAGAGATGGGGCAAAACAAATGAATTGCACATCGCGAGGCCGGACGGATAAGTCCAGTTGGGGAGGGTGATATATTCATTTTTTGTAAGCGAGGAGAATAGACGTGGTGCGATCTCTGTTGTGTACGCCACGTTGGGCAACATAGATAACAAAACAAGTGATTCAACATATATATATATATATATATATATATATATATATTGAATTTATATAGATGGACACGTACATCAACATGTACATATACATTTACGTAGACCTATACATATACATCTCTCTGTACATATACATACACATACGCATGGATTGTGCAATCGATGTTATGTAATATAATATATGCAACATACGTTGTACAATCGGCGTGATGCAACCTATGCGGCGAATTATATGTGGTGCAATTTACTTTGACTGTCATGAAGCTGTCTTCTCCACTGCTCGCGCACACAGCCCACCCTCCCACCCGCAACTTAGTCGCAAGACCTCTTAAGACCGCGTCGGTGGGCACCAAATTTCATTTGGCAACGACACCGACGAAGACGCCGACGACGACGACGACGACGACGACGACACCGACGACGACGACGACGACGACGACGACACCGACGACGACGACGACGACGCCGCCGCCGACGCCGACGACGACGACGACAATGACGACGCCGACGACGATGACGAAAAAAACAACCGACGACGACGACGACGACGAAGACGACGACGACGACCACGACGACGAAGACGACGACGACGACGACGACGTCGCCAACGAAAACGGCGACGACGACGACGAGGGAGGAGGGAGGACGACGACGGCGACAACGACGACAACGACGAGGGAGGAGGGAGAACGGCGACGACGCGAACGACGAAGAAGGAGGGAAGACGGCGACGCCGACGACGACAACAACGAGGGAGGAGGGAAGACGACGACGACGACGGCGACGAAATAGGAGGGACGACGACAAACGCCGACGACGGACGACGACGACGACGAGGGACGAGGAAGGACGACCACGGCGACAACGACGACGACGCCAAGACGACGACGACGACGAGGAAAGACAGAGGACGACGACGGCGACGACGACGACGACGACGACGACGGAGGAGGGAGGACGGCGACGACGACAACCCGTGTTGCGAAACCTTGTGTTTTCGTATGTTTTTTTGGACTCGATTCTGACATGTTCCGACACTAAAGGATTCGGGCATGCGCGCGCGACGACGCGCGCGCGCGCATTTCGTTCCAGTTTTTTGCAGACGATTTTCACGACGGCACGCGCGCAAGGGCGTTCGAACGATTTCAACACGCGCGCCCGCGAAGCCCGTCTGGTAGTATGGTCCCAAACATTTTTAGGAAAACATATTGTTTTGTTCAGATTTCGCAAGAGCGCCCGCGTAAGTTTTTTACGAAAAGCCGTGTTGAGAAGCCATGTGCTGTTGTATGTTTTTTGGAAACTCGATTTTGAAATTTCCCGAAACCGAAGATGTTTAAAGGATTCGGGCATGCGCGCGCGACGACGCGCGCGCGCATTTCGTCCCAGTTTTTTGCAGAGGATTCTCACGACGGCACGCGCGTAAGGGCGTTCGAACGATTTCGACACGCGCGTCCGCGAAGCCCGTTTGGTAGTACGTTCTGAAACTATGGAGGAAAACAGGTTTTTAGGAAAAGCCGTGTTGAGAAACCATGTGTTTTTGGATGTGTTTTGGAAACTCGATTTTGAAATTCTCCGAAACCGAAGGTTTTTGAAGGCATGCGCGCGCGACGACGCGCGCGTGTACATTCCATTTCATTTGTTGCAAGGAGCTCTTGAAAATTTATGATTTGTGGTAAACGAGTGCGCGCGCATAGTAGGTTTTGCGGAGGATGGCGGGGCGGGGCCGATACCGGCCCCCCAGGGATAGTGCAAATTCATATTTCGGATGGACGGTTGGGCAGGATCACGTATAAATTGCAATACGAAAAGGGGGACCTGTAAGTCCAGGGGGGGGGGAGGGTGGTAGAATCTGTTTTTAGAAAAAAAGAAGACTGGATGTGGTGCTACCTATGTTGCGCAATCAATCACATGCTCAACTTGAAGCTGTCCTCTCCATTGCTCGCGCAAGCATCCCACCTTCACACCTGCGACTTGGTCGCAAATCGCACTTGGCAAAGACACCGACGCCGACGACGGCAGCGACAACGACGACGACGACGCCGACGACAACGACAACGACGACACCGACGGCGTTTCCAACGACTTCGACGACGACGACAACGCCGACGACGACGACGACGACGCCGACGCCGACAACGACGACTTCGCCGACGCCGACGACGACGACGACGACGACGACGCCGAAGACGTCGTAAACGAAGACGACGACGATGACGACGCCGACGACGATGACGAACAAAAACAACCGACGACGACGCCGACGACGACGACGAAGACCACGACGACGACGACGTCGCCAACGAGGACGACGACGACGACGAGGGAGGAGGGAGGACGACGACGACGACAACGACGACAACGACGAGGGAGGAGGGAGAACGGCGACGACGCGAAAGACGAAGAAGGAGGGAAGACGGCGACGCCGACGACGACAACGACGGGGGAGGAGGGAACACGATGACGACGACGACGACGACGACGACGACGACGAGGGAGGAGGAAGGACGACCACGGCGACAACGACGACGGAAACGACGCCGACGCCAAACAGGACGACGACGGCGACGACGACGACGAGGTAGGAGGGACGGCGATGACGACGACGACGACGACGACGCAACAGCGCGTGCACACGCTTTTGTTGAAAATCCGTGTTGCGAAACCATGTGTTTTTGTTTGTGTTTTGGACATTCGATATTGAAATCATGTTGAAACTGGAGATTGTTGAAGGATTTCGGCATGCGCTCGCGACGACGCGCGCGCGTGCATTTCGCCCCGTGTTTTGTAGAGGATTCTTGCGACGGCACGCGCGCAAACGTTCAAACGATTTCGACATGCGCGAGAGGGAAACCCTCTTGGTAGCTACATGTTGAGCATCTTCAAAAGCCGATGGTTTTCTTAAGATTTCGCAGGAGCACGCGCGTAAACTGTTTGGGAAAGCCCGTGTAGAGAAGCCATGTGTTTTTGTATGTGTTTTTGAAGACTCGCTTTTGACATCCATCCGAAACCGAAAATCTTTGAAGGATTCGGGCATGCACGCGCGACGACGCGCGAGTGTGCATTTCGCTTCATTTGTTGCAAGACATTCTTGACAAATTATGATTGTTGGGCGCGCGCATAGTGTTTTTTGCAGAGGATGGCGGGGGGGGGCGATACTGGTTTGGCTGGGATAGTATGAACTCACAGGTCGGATGGACATTGGGTCAGAGTCCGATGTGTTTTGCATTGGTTCCCGGGTGGTCTTTAACCCCGGTGGGGAGGGTGGTAGAACATATGTTTTTTCCCAGAAACAAAAAAGATCATATATTTTGATTGTCTTGATGTTGTCCTCTCCGCTGCTCGTGCAAACACCCCACCCTCCCACCCACAACTTGGTCGCAAGACCTCTGAAGACCGTGACGGCAGGTACCAAATTGCATTTGGCAACGACACCGACGACGACAGCGACGACGACGACGACGCCGACGACGACGACGACGACGACGACGACTATGACGACACCGACGACGACGACGACGACGACACCGACGACGGCGACAACGACGGCCACGACGACGATGACACCGACGACGACGACGACGACGCCGACGCCGACGCCGGACGACGACGACGACGACGACGACGACGCCGACGACGCCGACGACGACGACGACGAAGACGACGACGACGACGAAATAAAAGAGACGACGACGAGACGCCGACGAGGAAAGACAGGCTGATCACGCCGACGACGATGACGGCGTCGTCTCGTCGGTGATGAAGGTTTTCGAAGGAATTCGAAATGCGCGCGCAGCGGACGCGCGAGAGTGGCTCGCAGGGCAGTATTTGACACGGATCGTGCCACCCCAGCACGCGCGCAAGGGCGCCCGAACGATTTCGACATGCGCGCGCGAAGCCCGTTTGGTAGCATGTTATATGAAAATGTTGAAAACCGATTGTTTTCTTAAGAATTCTCAAGAGCGCGCGCGCACGTTTTGTTTTGACAATCCGTGTTGCGAAGCCAATTGGTTTATATCTTTTTTGGACCGCCGACTTGAATGCCTTCCGAAACCGAAGGTTGTTGAAGGATTTCGGCATGCGCGTGCGCACTTCGTTACTTTCTGTTGCAAGGGATTCTCTCGACGGCACGCACGCAAAAGCGTTCGAACCATTTCGGCATGCGCACGCGAAGCCTGTTTGGTAGCATTATATGAAAATGTTGAAACACGCATGGTTCCCATGACAATTCGCAAGAGCGCGCGCGCACTTTGTTTAATCCGTGTTGCGAAACCGTGTGCTGTTTAATGTGTCTTGGGCACTCGATTTTGAATCCCTTCCGAAACCGAAGGTTTTGAAGGATTTCGTCACGCGCGCGCGACAACGCGCGCGTGTGCACTTCGGAAAGGGATCCTTGGACAATTATGATGGTTGGTAAACGAGTGCGCGCCTAGTTTTTTTTGGAGGGATGGCCGGGGGGGGCGATACCGCCCCCCCTGGGATGATGTATATTCATATTTGGGATGGACCACGGGGCAAAATTATATGTCAATTGCAATACTGAAAAAAAGGGCCCTTCTTAAGATCGGGGGTGCCAGGGTGGTAGAACCTTTCTATTTATACATCTATAGAATGACAATCTAAGTGGAGCAACGTACGTGGCGGCGACGGGGCTGCGACGGCAACAACATTGCCGCCAGAACGGCACACAGGCCCAGACAACGGGCGGCGACGAGGCGGCGACGGGGCAGCGACGGGGCGGCGACGGCGACAACATAGCCGCCAGAGCGGCAGACATGCCCAGACGACGGGCGGCGACGAGGCGGCGACGGGGCGATGGCGACGGCGGCAGCATAGCCGCCAGAGCGGCGGACAGGTCCAGCTCCGTAGAAGAGAAATGAGAAACCCTATGCGCAGACATTGTTTTTGGAGAATTTGTGGTAGTCGCAGTACTAGCATGACGTATTCGCTTAGTCGCAGTGGAGTGTTGAAATGATTGAAAATTTAGTGTGGGCCGAATTTTCAGGAAATGACGTGGGGGGCAAAAAGCGCCCCACGAACACGTACCCCGATTCAGAGAATGAAGTTTGGTCGGCTCTGGCGACAGGGTGGGCCTTTTGATCGGCCTCCGTTGAATGTGTTCGTGGCCTCGGTATATGCGAACGCGTCGCAATTTACCATTCTTTATAGCCTCGGGAGCGCGAATCTACCACAAAGTAAACGATGTGTGGTCTCGGGAGCGCGGGTGCGACGTATTCATTAGATATTGTAATTCGGAGAGGACAATTCGCCATACTTCAACACGAGTTATTGGCCCCGGAAACGCGAACGTCATGCAGTTGACAAGCGAGAGTAGTTTCGGGAGCGCGAGCGCGGCGTGATCTACTATGGGTTTGCAGCTCCGAGTGCGCAAGCATGGCGCATGTTGTCAGGGTTTGGGGGGCTCGGGAATCTGGATTCGTAACGGCTTAACAAAGATTATGGCCACGGGGTCGCAAACATGTGGCAATTTATTGAGGAGCGGGTCTGTTGCTATCGACCAAGGATTGTGGCTTCGGGAGCGTGAATTCGTTATAATAAACGCCAGGTTGCGACCTCGGATACGCAAGCGTGCTGCGATTCCCTAACCAGCGATTGTGAACATGTTCTAAGAAACCGAATGCGGGGATCGCCGGATCTGGGATCGGTCGGGCGCCTTGGCTTCCCGTGGTTTCCTATCGCATGCGCATGATTGATATGAGTTGTTGGTACTAATCGTACGAGTAGTACCTTTAGAAGTATTGGTACGACAAGCAGTAGTATTATTTTGAAGTCTCGCATTGGCAGTCGCCTTCCTCATTATATCCGTAGTTGTCGGATGATTACGAGCACGGTATCGTTAGTACAAGTACTAGGATTCATTATTCTCTTCTTCTTGTACTTGAGCCTTCTTCCAGATTCTCACTGACGCCCAACCATACCATCGTCGATCTCACAGGTACTCCAGCCTTCTCCTCCTCCTCCTCGTCATCCTTCTCTTCTAGCCCCTCCTTATCCATTAGAACCATATACTATAGTCGGGCAGATGTGTGCTATAGTATACTTTTTCAGCACATGCCCCCCCCACACACACACACACACACACACACACACACACACACACACACACACACACACACACATACACACATACATACACACACAAACACACACATGATGATAGAGGAAAACAAATAGTAAATATGCGGTACCATTCCCCACAAGGACACACATATGTATAGACAAAAGTGTATCATACCGTACTACGGTTTTATATGTTGTTGTCTCTCTAGGTGTCTCCATCTATGCCGCTCTCTCTTTGACCCACGTTGGAAATTGTTTAGGGCATGTTGCCGCAATGGTGTAGTATATAAGAAGTTGTTGCTTCAGGAGCGCGAGTCTATCCTAATTTTCAGTGGGGTGTGGCCTCGGTGGCGCGAATATGTTGTATTTCGCGTGTCCCAGGACACCTCCAGAAATTCAGAAGAACGCATGACTCTGAGAGGGGGAACAGCCGCTTTTCGGCTTGGGCTCCTCGCAATGGACCTGTTGCAGGGAACAAGAAACCCAGTCCTCGCAGCCTGTTGGCCCCACAGTGGCTGGCGGATTGCGCTGCGGATGTGCACGTTACGTGGCGCAAGGTATGTAGTGCAAGCTATGGAACGCAGTAGCGTGGCGCAAGCTGCGCGGTGCAAGCTTTGTGGTGCAAGCTATGTGGAGCAAGATATGTGGTGTAAGTTATGTGGTGCAAGATCTGCGGTGCTGATAATTCCCTACCTAGGCTCTGCCTAGAGGGTTCTTACTCTCTTTCTTAAAGGGGCCGGGCAGTGCACACCGCCCTGGGCGGTTCCCCCAGTATCCGCCCCGCGGTTCCCCCAGGTACGTCCCCTTAGCTTAGCGTTGTTGATCTCATCTTAGCTTAGCCTAGCTTAACTTAGCTTAGCCTAGCCTAGCCTAGCCTAGCTTAGCTTAGCTTAGCTTAGCTCAGCCTAGTCTAGTTTAGTTTAGCTTCGCTTAGCTTAGCTTCGCTCAGCTTAGCTTAGCGCAGCATGAGCATAGCATAGCATAGCATAGCATGTCATAGCATATCATAGCATAGCGCAGCATAGCATAGCGCAGCACATCATAGCATAACATACCATAGCATAGCATAGAGCAGCATCGCATAACATAGCATAGCATAGCATAGCATAGCCCAGCTTAGCATAGCACAGCGCAGCATAGCATAGCATAGCATAGCATGGCATAGCATTGCGCAGCATAGCATAGCATAACATAGCATAGCATAGCGCAGCATAGCATGTCATAGCATAACCTAGCATAGCATAGTGTAGCGCAGCATAGCATAGCATAGCATAGCATAGCGCAGCATAGCATAGCATAGCGCAGCGTAGCATAGCATCGCATAGCCTAGCATAGCATAGCGCAGCCTAGCATTGCATAGCATAGCATAGCATAGCGCAGCATAGCGCAGCATAGCATCGCATAGCATAGCATAGCATAGGAGGACGGCGTTTACCGTTACTACTAATATTGTTCTCCTCGGGGCTCAAATTCCTAGGTAGGGTCGCTCTGGGATAAGCTGTGTTTGCTAAGTTATATCAGTTGTGTGTGTCGCAAGCGGTGTGGTGCAAGCCACGTGGTGTACGACAGCTACGCGGTGCAAGCTATGTGGTTGTTGAATCTCTTTGGTGCATTCTACGCGGCCGCCCAGCGCACGAGGCGCACACGGCCGGACACCAGGCGAAGCCTCGGCACACCCACCCACCCGGCGCACGAGGCGCACACGAGGCGCCCTCGAGGCGGCCACCGGCCGGGCACCAGCACAAAAGCCAGCACATCCATCCAAGAGGAGGAGGAGGAGGAGGAGGAGGAGGAGGAGGAGGAGGAGACGGAGAAGGAGGGGCAGGAGAGGGAGGAGGGGCAGGAGGAGGAGGAGAAGGAGGAGAAGAGGGAGGAGGAGGAAGAGGAGGAGGAGGAGGTGGAGGAGGAGGGCTAGGAGGAGGTGAAGGAGGAGGTGGAGGAGGAGGATGAGAAGGAGGAGGAGGAGGAGGAGGAGGAGGAGGAGGAGAGGGAGGAGGAGGAATTACCTTCTGGAAGCGAAGTAGGAACCCATAAGTGCAAGCACTGCTGTGCGGGGGAAGCACGACGGGAGGTGTTTGACCTGGTCCTGCATGTTTTGGAAGGTGCCCCCGCGACCACGGCTGCATTTGCTCGGAGGCCTTGGCCAGAGCACACCCATGGAGAGGCCCAGAGTTATGATGTTCCAACCTTTAGCCTTGACAACCAGAAAGAATTTCGAGCGCCGAGAAAGTACCGAAACTTGAAGGTTTTCACGTGTCGGGCCTTGGGAGGCGATATTCGTTCGACACTGTTTCGATACTTTCCTGGGTGCTCGAAATTATTTCTGGGATGTCGTCCTCAAGTACGATGGGAGCAGCATAAGCCCAGAGGTCGATCTTGACAGAGGCATCCGTGCTTCCAGAGGGGGGTGAGGGGGGGCGAGGTTTCGCAGCGATTTTGGCAAGAGCTGTTGATATTCTGCTTTGGGGGCCTTGGACAGGCCACCAGGCTATCAGAAATCGGTTCGCGATGGAGAGCCAGCCCTAAGAAGGGGGTTCAGATCTCTGGGGACCCAGGCGGTGCACCAATCACGACGTCGGGGATCCAGGCAACTGTGCACGAGGATCTGGCTCTGTGGATGGCAGCTGCGTTTTTTGTTGCCACTCTCCGCAGGCCAAGCGGTGGGGTCTAGCCAGAGCTCTGCGCAGGGCCGTCGGACGCGTTCACATCACCAAATTCTACATCCGCCACACTTCCCGGCTCAACCGCACAGACTCGAATGCAGAGGTGGAGACCGATTTCGAGGTGGATGAGGAAGAAGTCGACGATGCCAATGAACTCGTCAATTTGATTACGAATTCTTCTGACGACATTCAGAATGAGACCGATAGCGCCATGTTGGAGCAGGATTGGACGAACGAGACGTCGTCTGTAATCGAGGCGCCTGTCACGATGGATCTTACCGCTGTGGAATCTGCAGAAGTGGTCATCGAAGAATCAGAAAAGGCACACACAAATGAGGCGTTCCTCCTCATCCTCCTCCTTCGATCTCCTTCGAGGACCGAAGGAGTTGGCATCTCCTCATTGGCGGAAGGCGGCGGAAGGGCGCAGAAGCCCACGGGGAACGAAAGCGAGGGCAGCTCCGCTGGCGGAAGCTGGCCAAAGGCCAACGGAAGTTGGCGGAAGTATAAGTCTGTCCATTCCTCCTCCTCCTCTTCCTCCTCCTCCCAAGATTTGGCTTAAGTCGGGCGTGTCCCTCTACAGGGGGAATATTCACACGTAGCCTAGAAATAGTCGGGGCACTACTTTTCTACTATTTGGAATTCGTTTTGCATTTGCTTGGAATATTTCTCATCTGTCCTCCAAAATCCGCCTGTAGGAGGACATGCTCAACCTAAGGTTTGGCGCCAGGTTTTGTCGGTTCAGGGGTTATTGAACTCGCCAAGTGGCCCGCGGTACGCGCAGACTTCGTGGGTCGGCGCCGGACCCCCTCCCAAACACCCTCTGCACCGGCGCGCGGAGCGCGCCAATGGCGGCGCCAGGGGCGCCGACCCGGAGTGCGAGGAGGGGGGTCCAGCGTTGAGTCGGGCTTGTCCCTCTACAGGAGGAACATTCAAAAATTGCCAAAAAATGTCTGGGGACGATGTTTTGACTATCTTTGAGTGTTGTTTACATATTTGTTGATTGTTCGCCCAAAATCCGCCGGTAGGGGGACATGCCCGACCTACGTCCAGCGCCGACCCGAGAAACCCGCGTCGAGCTTCGAACATCGAAGAACCAAAAGCGGCATGAGCAGAAGTTGTCGGCCGTCCGCACGGATCTCTTGGATCGGTGTTGGGCCCGCTCATAGCGGCGCCACCGGCGCCGCCCCTGGCGCTCCGCGAGGCCAGGGAAGGCGGTCCAGCGCAGATCGAGAAATTCGTGCGGACCGTCGAAAGTTTAATGTTGTATGCCGTTGTTCTTCTTCTGGAAGGGTTTAGGCTTACGCTTGCAGTAAGGGGTTTGCCAAAGGTTTGCCACGAAGCCCCTGCTGGGGCCTCGGTTGCGCTCTGATGTGCGAGAAACGCCAGGGGAAGACTATGATTAGGGAACTTCGAGCCCCTTCCGAGACCAAAAAGGACCTCATCCCAAAGTTTTGACTGCATGCCGTTTTGGAAGCCTTCCAGGTCACCGAAGCGCCCACCGCAGCGCCCACCGCAGCACCCACTCCGGCGCCCACCCCGAGCCCCACGCCGAGCCTCTCGCCAGCTCCCACGCCGAGCCCCAGCCCCGTCGCAGGCCCTGTGAGCGCCGTGGGCGATCCCCACCTGCAGAACGTGCATGGCGAGAAGTTTGATCTGATGGTGGAGGTCGTAGGGCGCCAACTATGTCCTGAGATCCAGGCGTCGCGAGTATTCACGCCCGGCGTGTTCTCCCAGCTTCAGTCCCCCGGGTCTTTCGGAGTGCCCAGGTCGAGAAATGCCGCAGAGAGGTAGGATCTCGGGCTCAAGGGACGTGATGTCGCACGATTCTGCAACTTTTCCGCGACGTCAGACCCCAGGGTACACCCATCCATTGTGGCGTCTTGAAGGAATCACGACGGAAGGTGTCTGGTCACTTTCTCCTCCGGGGGCCTTTGCCAGATCCCGTGGCCGTGTAACGAGTCAGGGTGAGCAGCAGGTCCCCGGGAAGTGTGCGAGACTTCTCGGAGCCCACGATGTGGAAACGCACGACGTCGGGGGCCTGAGTATACATTTGATGGGCCGAGTTTCCACCACCACTACCATAGGCAGGAGAGGGAGGCGGGAGAAAGAGGGGGAGGAGGAAGAGGAGGAGAAGGAGGAAGAGAAGGAGGAGGAGGAGGAGGAAGAGGAGGAGGAAAAGGAGGAGGAGGAGGAGGAAGAGGAGGAGGAGGAGGAGGAGGAGGAGGAGGACAAGGACCTCCACATCCTCCCTCCTCCCCCGTCCTACTTTTGGCACGATTCCGGTCACGCCCCGCTCGGGCCGAGGAACGGCGCATGCGCCTCCCCGGCCAGGCCACCGGCCCCGGGCCCAGGGTGGGCCCGGGGGCAGGATCGGGCCCGGGGCCAGAGGACCGATCAAGGCACAGGGAAGAAGATCGGGGGCGGCCCACTTGGATCGCCGCGGTGGTTGCGAAGGGGATGGGGGGGGGGTTAGAGTTAGGTCGGGCCTGTCCCCCTACAGAGGGGATTTTCGACGAAAAATAAAAATATTTCAAAATACCCCAAGAAGGTCAAAAAATATTCCAAAAATACTCCCCAGACTATTTTTGGATTATTTGGGGGGATTTGTTTTTCGTCGAAAAGACCCTGCATGGGGGACAGGCCCGACTTGTTGTTAGAGGTGGATGCTAAAGTGGGTTTTGTCTGGCCTCGCCCACCTTATCAGTGGGTTACAAGCATCCCATGTTGTTCAGGATGATGAGGTAACTCCGCTAAGGGGGCTCCGCCCACTTGGCCCAGTTCTGCACGCCCTCAAGCCATTTACGGCACGTGCAACCCCCTTCTAAGCTGGGTCAGGCTGGATAGAACCCACCTGAACATCCACCTGTGTCGCCCTATCCTCTTAGCAACCCCCGCGGCGATCCAAGAAGAGGGGGGTGATGACTAGGGAGGGGGGGATATCATGGCGGAGGCCATGACATCGCCCCAGATGTCATGGTGCCTCCTCTTGTTCCAACACGTCCCTGGCCCCCCCCCTGGGCCGCGCACGTGCCGCCGGCCATGATGTGCACCCCTCCACCTCTTGGACGCCCCCCTCTTGGACGCCTCCGCAGAAAACAGCTGCAGAAACGTTAGAAACGTGCACCCCCCCCCTCTTGGACGCCCCCCTTTTGGACGCCCCCGAAGATAGCTACGGAAACACAGCAGAAGCGCTGAGGAACGCGCGGGATTCCCGGATCGGCGCTGGACGACCCCCCCCCCCCAGGCGCCGCCAGGGGGGCCCAGCGCCGACCCGCGGAGCCCGCGCGTCACTTCGGGCTCGCACGCTTTTACGTCGGCGCCTGCTGCCCCAAGACTTGGGTCGGGCGTGCCCCCCTGCAGGCCGATCTTCGGCGAACAATAGGAAGAGTCCAAAAAGATCTCCCAAAAGAGCTCCAGAAAATGCTCGAAACATCGCCCCCCGACTACTGTTTCGACTGTTTGTTCGATTCTTGTTTGACTATCTTTGGACATTTCCTCCCGTAGAGGGACACGCCCGACCCGGCCCAGGGCGAGCCCCTGCGCTCGGAGCGGGGCGGGGGCCGAGGCGGCGGCGGCTCGCGGGCCGCGCAAGGGGGGGGCCCGTCGCACCGCGTGCTCGTGACCCCGAGCAGGGCCCCGCCCCGTCGCGGCGGCGGCGGCGGCCTGGCTCGGGGGCGGCAGAGAGGGGGGTGATGACTAGGAGGGGAGGAGGAGGAGGAGGAGGAGGAGGAGGAGGAGGAGGAGGAGGAGGCGGAGGAGAGGAGGAGGACGAGGAGGACGAGGAGGACGAGAGGAGGAGGAGGAGGAGGAGGAGGAGGAGGAGGAGGAGAGGAGGAGGTGAGGAGGAGGAGGAGGGAGGAGGGGGAGGGGAGGGGGAGGGGGAGGGGGAAGAGGAGGAGAGGAGGAGGAGGCGGAGGAGGAGGAGGAGGACGAGGAGGAGGACGAGGACGAGGAGGAGGGGGAGGGGGGGAGGGGGAGGGGGAGGGGAGGAGGGAGGAGGAGGAGGAGGAGGAGGAGGAGGAGGAGGAGGAGGAGGAGGAGGAGGGAGGAGGAGGAGGGAGGAGGAGGAGGAGGAGGAGGAGGAGGAGGAGGGGAGAGAGGGGAGGAGGGAGGAGGAGAGGAGAGGAGGAGGAGGAGGAGGGAGGAGGAGGGGGGGAGGAGGGGAGGAGGAGGAGGAGGGGAGGAGGAGGAGGAGGAGGAGGAGGAGGAGGAGGAGAGGAGGAGGAGGAGGGAGGAGAGGGGGAGGGGGGGGGGGGGGGGAGGGGAGGGGGAGGAGAGGAGGAGGACAAGTGCAACCCAAAGACGGGCCCGTCGAAGTCTGGGCGGGCAGTTCTTTTCGTGTCGCTCCACTGCGTGTTGCGTGCCCGGCCCTCCCTGGGTCCTCTCGGGGTCGGGGGCGGAAAAGAGGGGGGTCATGATTAGGGGGAGGTGGATGTCATGGCGGGGGCCATGATATGTCCCCAGATTTCATGGCGCCTCTTCTTATTTCACTACGTCCCTGGTCCCCCCGCTGGGCCGCGCACATGCCGGCGGCCATGATTTGCACCCCCCCCCCTCTTGGGCACCCCCCTCTTGGCCGCTCCCGACTGGCGGCCCGCACAGAATCGTGTATAGCCAGGACCCCTGGTAAGGGGACCGGTTTAGTAGTAGGGCCCCAGAGCCCCTAAGGTGGCCACAGGATCTTTGAACCAGGTCTGCCGTAGCTGGAGTTTTTCGTGTGGCGGCAGCTCCGGTCAGTGGAACGGGGCGGGGGGGGGTCCCCCAGTACACATCACTAAACCAGGTCCCACTAAACCCAGTTCTGCCAACGCCCGACAGAAGTCGGTTGTTGCCAGAATTAGGTCGGGCGTGTCCCTCTACAGGAGGAATATACAGTGGGGGCGCGCATCAAGAAACCATATGCTTTTCGCCAGGGTGTCCTGGGTGTCTTCGCTCCTCGCGCCGCGCGGCGACTTCCCGCAGCCGTCGAAGGAGCTGTTGCGTTCAGGGTGCTCCAGGTTTCCCTTCAGGTGCACTTCGCGCACGGGTTCTCAGGGTTGGGTTTCTTGCGAGGGTTTCTTGCGGCCGCGTCCGCACTGTATTCAAAAGTGGTCAAAAAATAGTCTGGGGACGATCTGTTGATTTTGAGCAGTTGTTGATCATTCTTGGGGTATGCTTTATTTCTCGTCCAAAGTCGACCTGTAGGGGGGCATGCCCGACCTGATGCTAGAAGGAAGGGCCCCCGGCCCAAGGTGCCCCCAGGATTTCCAGGGAGGCCCCCACGGCCTCCTCAGCACCCCATCGCGAGGGCCAGGGGGCCCCCCGGGATGGAGCGACAAGCTGGGGGCACCTTGGGCCAAGGGTACACGCCAGTCGTTGAAAGTAGGTATTTCTGGATTCCCAGATCCCAACCTACTTCAAGCGCCTTCCTACGTCAAGAGTCGAGCGGTTTTCCTTCTTTCCTCCGCTTCAGGGGGCGGACGGAAGTCCAATCTACTTCCAACGCTTTCGTGCTTCATGTGTCTACCCACTTCTTCCGACTAGCGTGTACTTTTTAGCAACCCCCGAGCAGAAAGGGGGGGCGCACAGGCGGGGGGGGGCTTCTAAGAAGGCAGGGGTGCTCAGAGGGCAGCCTCCTGCTCCTGCTCCTGCTCCTGCTCCTCAACCTCTCCTCCTCCTCCTCCTCCTCCTCCTCCTCCTCCTCCTCCTCCTCCTCCTCCTCCTCCTCCTTCTCCTCCTCCCCTCCGCGTCTGCGCCGACAACGGCGCGTGAGCTGCCCGCGTAAGGTCGCGCTTATGCGCCCTCGCTTCCGGCGTGGCGTGCTGCACTGGCGGCCCGCGCGAGCCACCGCGCAGGGTCCTTGTGTCATTTCGCGGCCTCACCACCCTGAGCCACACAAGGCCACGTGCAACCCACTCAGAAGCTGGGCTGGGCCAGCTGGAACCCGCCTTGGCGCCCACCTCGAGCCCCCGCCTACCCCCGGCGACCACCGCGGCGCTCCGAGCACCTCCTCCGACCGACGCGCCCGGCAGGCCGCCCGGCCCCTCCATGACGAGGCCCCCGCCCGTCCGAGAAGCGCCCCCGGGGCCGCGTCCCCCGGGGGGGAGCCGCCCCCTCGCGCCCCCCCCTTGCCCTATAGCGCGTGCCGCCGCGGAGGGGGCCGCCGAGGGGGCCGCCCGAGGGGGCCGCCCGAGGGGGCCGCCCGAGGGGCCCCACCGAGGGGCCCGCCGAGGGGGCCCCCCGAGGGGGCCCGCCGGGGGGCCCGCCGAGGGGCCCGCCGAGGGGCCCGCCGAGGGCCTCCAGGGGGGAGGCCGCTCCTCCCGCCCAGCGCGGCTGCCGCCGCCTCGGCTCGCCCTCCTCGGCTCGGCGACTGCCAAGGGGAACTCGTTGCGCTGGGATGCGGTCTGCGATGGGCACCCGTCGGGGCCTGGGGAGCGACGACGCTGTCCTCGTCGGGCCGCATCGGGGCGCGGCGGAGAGCTCCGTGGAGGTCCTCGCCCGCGGTCCAGCGTGCCCCTCTTGCAGACCACACCCCTCTGCAAACCACACCCTTCGGACATTCGCCGATCGGCGGGGCCCCGCCCAGGCTCCACCCCAGGAGTGGCGGGCAGGTTCGAGGTTCTGGGTTCCGTGAGGTTTTCTGCATCCTTGGGCCTGTGGAGACCTCTTTCGGGCCCCAGGGCCGTGAACAGCGGATGCCAGGTGAGAAACCGATCTAGGTGCACCCGGGCACCCGGGGAGGGGTCTGGGGACCGATTTTGAGCTACTTTGGTTCCATACCCCCTCA
Source organism: Prorocentrum cordatum (assembly GCA_963575745.1). Lineage (NCBI taxonomy): Eukaryota > Dinophyceae > Prorocentrales > Prorocentraceae > Prorocentrum > Prorocentrum cordatum. Next base: position 160,671 of record CAUYUJ010015513.1, read on the forward strand.
TGGCCGATGATCTGGGGTCCTGAGTAAGACCCCCGCTCTCTCGAGCCGCGTGCAGCCGTTGCGACGGGAGCTTCCCAGCGGGCCCGGGCGAGCGTCGAAGCGTACTGGTGTATGAGATGTGGCGTCGAAGAGCTAGAGACGGCACGAGAATGATCCATCGGAGCTCTGGAAGTTTATGTTGATTCAGGTTGTTGCTGCTTCTGTGTCTGCGATTGGCGTCATCTGGGGATCCATTTCGATCCGATCGATCAGATTCAATGCCGATTTCGGCCAGCTGGATCCGATTCGATTTCGCACGATTCGTTCGATCCGATGCGGCTGGATGCTTGCACAGCGCAGTTGCGTATCCAGGCGCAGTCGATGCGATTCGATTTCAGCTCCGCATCGATGCATCCCGATTGGATGCTCGTTCCGACGCGGTGGGATTTCGCGATCCGGCGGTGCTGGCTGATCCCGTCTCCCTGCGGATGAAGGGTTTCTCCGAAGGGCTTAGGCGACCCGTCCTCCTCCTCCTCCTTCTCCTCCTCCTCCGCCTCCTCCCTCCTCCTCCTCCCTCCTCCTCCTCCTCCTCCTCCTCCTCCTCCTCGGAAAAACTGGGCCAGAAATGATAGCACTGACAAGGCTTGGGTGGAGTAGGAGCGGAGGGAGGCATCAGAGGGGGCACGAGTGGTGGGGATGATGTAGGCTCGCTCTAGCCATTTCTGCTCGGCCGATTTCCATTGATCGAGGTTGGTGGCTCCTGGGCCAATTTGGACCCCCAGGTACCGGGCGAAACTGGAAACTTTAAATCTCGACCATTCTGGAATCAGCCGTAGCAGCTGCGATTCGATCTCTAGGCGCACGTCCGGAGAGACCTCGCACCATAATGGCACGAGCACTGTTTTCGCGGCTTGCAAATGCAATGCCGCTAGCCGCTCAGAGGCCTCGAAAACGGGGCGCACGCTCAGGAGGTGCTCGAATCTCTTCAGCATGGCCCCACGTCGTCCGCGCATGCTCCGGCGTCGCCCTTGCCGGTGGCGACGATCTCACGATGTAGGTGCCGCAGTATGGGGTCCATTGCCATCGCCCATAAAGTTCCCGACAACGGGCAACCTTGGGCGACGCCGCCTGTGGCCCAGAACATCGGCACGTGGAGGTGCCCAATGCGGCTGAAGACCAAGCCGTTCTCGTAGAGCGACATGATGGCGTTGATGTACCCGTCAGGCAAGAGGAATCGTCGGAGGACTCTCCAAAGCCACCCCCGCGCCAGCGAAGGGAAGGCCGCCTTCACGTCGAAGCTGATGAAGCATGGCTTGGCCTCGACCGCATCCAACTGGTTCGAAGCGATGCGCGATTGGGCGTCCAGCCGTGCAACATGCTGGATAAACTGGCGCTGCGGGATGAAGCCCTGCTGGATGACGTGGACTTCCTGCTGCGCCACGGTCTTCAGCTTCAAATTGATCGTGGCCGCAAGGAGTTCGCTGTCCGTGTTCTTGAGCAGGAGTGGTCGTAGCGCATGTGGATGCCGTAGTATTTCAACGCGGTCCTCGAACTCGTCGCCTTTCGGCAACATCACCAAATCTCCATAATTGAGACCAGGTGGCACCGGGTGGCCGGCAAAGATGCGCAGCAGCATGCCGAACAAGCACTCGACGAACTTATCATTGGCCTGCTACGCCGAATACGGCAGTCGATCTGGGCCAGGCGCAGAATCTGATACGCGTGCTAGCACCCGCCGCATGTCTGATATGGAAGGGATGTCGATGTTGGGCGAGGCGCGGGCAGGCATGTGCTCATCCAGATAGCGATCAATTGCGTCCTCATCGACGCGGGTGTCCCTGAAGATCGGTTCCCAATGTGCTGCAATGGCCTGGATGATGTCCTCCGGCCGCCGAGCGATGCCCGCCTCGTCGGGATGGGAATGCGCGGCGTGCGGATCTTGCTGAGGGTCGTGAGGTTGATTCTGTGGCCTTGTTCGGCCCCCGGGCGGCGCCGGCAGGTCACCGTCGTAACGCGGGTCTTGCTGGAGGTCGCGAGGTGGACTCGGTGACCTGTTTGGCCCGCCGGGGGGCGCCGGGAGGTCACCGGAGCAATGCGGATCTTGCTGGAGACCGCCAGGTTGAGCCATGCGAACTCCTGACAATACGAGTCGTCGACGTTGCGGCGCCCACATCATGGCGCGTCGCTGGGCCGCTCGAGCGATCTTCCTAGCCGAACTTGCAGACAGACGCTGCTCTCCGACTCCATGCTGATGCCGGCGCTGTAGGCGCTCTGCCGCCTGCGCCTGCTGCCGCTCGGCCCAAGCGATGTTCAGCATGCCGGTGTAGTGCTCGAAGTCCTGCTGGTCTGTGAGCGTGATCCTCGGTGTGAGCTCATCGTCGGTCTCGCTGATCATCAAGTATTTCCGCCCGAGCTGCGTGGTGGCCACCAGCCTGGAAGCCAGGCGCGCGTCCTGTAGCCAGGCGCATCGTGCAATCGATCTCATAGTGAGGCGGCGTGCGTCCTCCGCACCTTCGGAGGAATCCCCGATGGGCAGCTGAATGAGTTCGTTCCTCGTTTCCTGCGCTGCATTCACCATGATGCCCTTGCAAGTTTGCCACGCGCGCGTGACGCTCATATACTCCCACGAAGTCTGCTGAACATGCTGCTCATCACGCCGTTTGAACCGCGGGTGCTTGAAAATAAATGCTGGAATGTGCTGGTCCTTCTGGTGCATTGGACACTTCACCTGAAGCTTGAACTCGATAATGGCATGGTCACTCAGGTGCCAGTCGCTCAAGTGCTCGGCCTCCTGCAATACAGTGACCGTGCAAGTGGTCTCCTGGATGTAGTGCGGCGAGGCGGATATGAAGATGCGATCGATGAAGCTGCAGGATTGGTGATGCTTCGAGTAGTGTGTAGGCAGGTTGGTTTCCATCTCCACCATGCCGCTGTCGTAAAATAGCCGTCGCCAGAATGGCTGTCCATGCTGCGCTCTACTCGCCTCGCCTCGTGGCAATCCTGCGGGATGGGTAAGTGAGCAAGCCGGCTTGTCAGAAATATTGAAGTCCCCGGCCGCGATGAATAATTTGTCCAACTCGTCGTCCTTCGCCCACCGCTGCGAGGCTAGCCAAGCTCGACGAACTCGTTGCCTGTCGCCGTGCGTCAGGTTGTGGTTATGGACGTTGAGAATGCGGAGCTCCTGCCGAGATACTGGGTTAGCAATGCTGACAAGTGATATGCGGCCATCGACTATGACCTCATGGCGCACTTGAGGCTGCTCGTCTGGAGGTATCGCTGCGAGTGCAGCGTCTGTGTGCCAAGGGATTAGGATCGCCTCGCCGCCGCTGCCTCGGTGATCACCAGGGTTGAAGGTGAACGTGTACTCCGTCGGGTACTTGTTCAGAATGGTCCGCAATGTATCTGCGCACCCATGGCACTCTTGCAGTAGGATGAGTGCCCGCTGCTTCATAAAGGGTTGCAGCCGTTGAAATTTCAGACGCCTCTTGCGACTGTTCAGACACATGAGGCCGCGGCAATTCCATGTGAAGACCTGGAGAGGGGAGGTCTCGTGCTTGCTGGTCATGGTAGCACGCGACGTCGTGGGTGCGTCGGGAAGGGCGTCGGGAAGGGCGTCGGGAGGGGCGTCGGGAAGGGCGTCGGGTAGGGCGTCGGGTAGGGCGTCGGGTAGGGCGTCGGGTAGGACGGCGGGAAGGGCGTCGGGAAGGGCGTCGGGTAGGGTGTCGGGTAGGGCGTCGGGTAGGGCGTCGGGAAGGGCGTCGGGTAGGGCAGGAGGCGTGGGAGGAGGAGGAGAAGGATTGAGTTGCCGCGCTGGGTATTGATGTCCAGACGGGCATTGCGGCTGCCCCGGCAGCGGGAGCGGCGGAGCAGGTGATGAATGCGACATCTGTTGATCTTCTTGGCCGTGACCTGGTACGGGTACATGTGGAGGCCGCGGAGGAGCCGGCATAGCCGGCATAGCCGCCCTCTCCAGTCCATGCTTGATCGTGAACGCCTCTTATTGCATCGTGTTTTGCGCCTCCCTCCGAATTCATTCGATGGCCCTACGCTTCACTCATTGTGTGGCTGGGTCCCGGGAGGGCGCCATAAACCGCTTGCGCCCTGGTGCCAGGCTCACCTGTGGCGCACGGGTGGCCTTACGGTGCAAGAATGGGGCCCCTGGATCGAACAGTTGCGAACCAGCGCGGAAAATTGCCGTGAAGTTGTCGCGATTATCCGCGGCGAGTGGTCTGGACCATTATGGAAGGAGCCACAGGCCATAGTACAGAGGTGGGCCGAAGCATTAGACAGCATACCGTGGCATAAAATGTCACGGTCGCGCCTATGCACGGCAAGTCAGGCAGCGACCCAAGGATGCGCTGCTGCCGCTGCCGAGCAGCGCCGAGCACGGCCCCAGAGTCTGTACCTCTCCTCCCTCGTCACCTCCCTCTACCCCGACACCATGCCCAGCCTCTTGCGGAGGCGGTTTGAAAAATGGGTTGGTGAATTAGCTGCGCCAGAGCTCCGTGAGCTCCAGCAGACCTGGCCGGAGCTGAAAGCGATTTTCATGAATTCAAGGCCAGCGTGGGTCTGGGCACACATCAAAACCATAGTGGGCGGTTGGACGACCACACACAGAGTCAAGGTCGAGGCGCCTGCCAACTGCCTTTTCGGATGCCCTCATTGTCGGGATTATTTTCCTCACTACCTCACTTGCCCCCGCCTCCTTGGCTTCATGTCCCTCGTCCGCTCCCCTCTCCCCTCCGACCCCGTCATCCGCATCGGGCTCGCTCTCCCGTCATTGTATACTTCCCAGTTCGAGCGAGAGAGTGCCCATGCATACACGGTGCTGTCATTTCACTTTTATAACAAAGTACGGCACGCTGCATCCCCACCCCAATCTCCCTCATCATACGTTCACTTACTGCGCGCAGCTCAAGCTGCCATCAGCATGTAGATGGGATCGGCACCTGCTGCGCCTCATGCTACTTGCGCTCCTCCTCCTCCTCCTCCTCCTCCTCCTCGTCCTCCTCCCCCTCCCCCTCCTCCTCCTCCTCTCCTCCTCCTCCTGGGGTCGCCTGCAGCCCACGGGGGAAGCCGTGCACCTGCGAAGGGCAACCACGTGCTGGTGCACATCCCGCTCGGGGCGCCCGCCAGGGACGCCCTGCTCCGGGTGCGGGCCGAGGCGCGCAGGCTCGGCTCGGGGTGCGCCGACATGTACTTCACGGCGCTGAACATCACGGGGGCATGGGCCACGGCGAAGCGCAAGGCAGGGCTCGTGCTGCTCCCACCGCACTTGAGCACCACATCCCAGAAGTCACTTCGAGCACCCAGAAGGGTATCGGAACGGCGTCGAACGAGTACCGCCTCCCAGGGCCCGACACGTGAAAGCCCTCCAGATCCGGCACTTCCCTGGTGCCCCAAAATTCTTTTTGGCGATCAAGGCTAGAGCAGGTTGGAACAATCATAAGGCAGGGCCCGTTGTCGATCCGACCGATCCGATCTGACATCGATCCCGGCCGGCCCCATCTGATTCGCGTTAAGTCGGGCGTGTCCCCCTACAGGGGGATTTTCGACGAATTCTAAAAAATACCCAAAAATAGTCGAAACTCCCCCTGTGGGGGGACAGGCCTGATTTAACGCTACCGATTCGATCCGCCATTCCCCGAGTCGATGCTGACTGATCCTGCAAGGGCGGATACCGCTACCGAGCGGACCACGCCAGCAACTTGTCGGAAGGGTGGATACCATTCCACGGGGTAGCCGAGGCACCAGAAAATTGTACAAGCATGAGCTTCAGAGCTCCACGCAGATTTCTTGGATCTGTGCTGAGCCCCCCCTGGCGCCCCTTTCCCGCGCCGCCCCTGGCTCGCCCCGCGCGCCAGGAAAAGGGTGCCCGGCGCTGATCCGGGGTATCCGCGCTGAGCTCTGACAGTTTAGCCGTGTGCCGTTTTTTGTCCTCACAGGTCAAGTTGAAGGTTGCTCATGGACGTACGCTTCGTGGCACCAGCTACCTGAACTTCTACGTCAGGCATCTCAGCACAGCGGCACTCCCTGTTGGGGGCCTGCTCGGCGAGGATGACCACCGAGCGGTAGCTACGCCCACGGAGTCGTGCACGAAGCGCCTATCTCTGCACTCGCACCGCTGGGGGGCGCGCGGCGCCGAGAGGCCCGAGGGCTCCACGGCGTCGGCGGAGCTGATGTGAAAGCTGTCTTCGCGGGGGCCCCCTGGCCGCCCGTGTGGAGCCAGACAGTGCGGACGGGAGCAGGCGCGGCCAGGAACGTTGGCGCAGCATGTCGCGCCGCCAGCTCTGGCCCGCCGCGCACCGGCGCGACACGCGACCCACGTCCCAGCCCCCAAGTCGTCAAAGTCCCGGGCCTTTCGGAGCCTCGAACCCCGCGGAGCGGAGCGAGACGCTGTCAGATCGCAAGGGATAGTGTGTCGCTGGGGCCGCCGCCGCGACACGCGAAGCAAAAGTTCCTGACCGTAGGGGTTGGAGGACTGCGCCGCGTCGCAGGAGCATCGACGATGAATGCTCGATCTGGAGCCCGATCTGGTCCATCCCGAGGTCGCCAAAGCACCAGCGATTTACCGGCGAAACGGCACGATCCTCCGACCCAGTCCGGTCCCGTCTGGGCAGCGTCCGGCGACGGACTCACAGACGGGCATTCGCGTGCGCGCCACGGCGCCGTCCCTGCAAGGACGCAGGGGAAACGCCGAAGCGCGTCAAGTTTTGATTTTTGGGTTGGTGGCAAACGACCATGGATTCCCTGCTATCTCAAGCCCCAGGCGCATAAGCTGCCGCTGGCTGCCCCTTTTCCTTAGGATACGCCTCAACGTGACCCTTCGACATCGTGTTTCTATGTGCGGGCCCACGGGGATCCCCCGCGGTGGATTGCTCGGACCCTTGGCACAGGCTTGAGCGCATGGAATTGGACTCAAGGCACAGGCTTGCGCGCGTGGATTTGGAATCCCCTGCGGTCCGCGGCCCCCGGGAGCCGAGCGCAAAAGGTCAATCTTGCATCGGGTAATTCTTTTGTGTAGCCGATTACGGTTCGGTTTACGCTTATATTTGATTCTTACGCCTCGGCCAGCAGCAATCCTCGCCAGAAGGTCCACACGTGTGAAATTACCACAGATCAAGGTGTTTGGACTCCAGACAGTAGGTTCTTGCACGATCGATGTGCGTCACGCGTGGTGTGGGCCATCTTGCTGCAATCTACGCGGTGGCGTATACGTTGTGTCATCTATGGGGTGCGCTATCGCGTGCAAGCTACGAGGCGCAAGAAACGTGATGCAACCTACTCGCGGAACATGGGCGAGTTTACGCACTCACGCTCGCGGGACTGCCACATTGTCTGCAGTTGCACTTGTGGGCGGGCACCAGGCCCAAACCCGAAAGGCCCAGACAGCACACATGTTTCATCGCGGCGCGGCAGAGGCAATCCGCACGCGCGCTCGTAGTCCGGGGCACGGAACAGCGATGGTCCGGCGGCACGAGAGGGCGGAAGGAGGAAGGCGGCCGCGGGGGGGGCGGAAGGAGGGGAGGTATTCACAGCGCGATGGACCCAGGCAGCGCACGACACGAGATGGCGATGAAGCGGCAAAGAATGGGCACGGGGCGAGCACTTGGCAGACCCAGCCAACAACACGAGGAGGCGACGAGGCAGCGACGGGCGGGCACTGGGCGGACACACCTGGAAGGCCCGCCCAGTTGGCCCGGCAACCGAAGCAACAGCCCCGGAGTGCAAGCACGGTTTGGACAACTACGCGGGTCGCCACGTCGTCAGTGGGCAAGTCGGGGCGGAAAAGCAACGGTTTGTTGCCGCTGTGGCAGCGTTTGTCGCGGCACGTTGGTTTTAGCTGAACACTGCCCGATACATGTTGCCCCGAGGCGCGTTGCAATGTTCGCCAGTGCGGACCCCAAACAGTGCGCCTCTAGCAATGTATGTTGTGCAATATATGTGACGCAATATCTGTGGGCCAAAATTCGTGGCGCAATTGTTTTTTATGTATTTTTTTTTATATATATATATATATATATATATATATATATATATATATATATATATGCCACATCCCACGCTCTTGCAAACATCCCTCCCACCCACCCACCCGCAATTTGGTTTGCAAAACCCACGCGGTGGCGATTGCGATGACTGTTTGACGTTGGCTGGTCCATCTCTGCGGCCGCGCCAACCCGAGCACGCGCGCGCAGTGGTCAGTTAGTTTGTCGCGACGGACGCGGCCGCGGTGGCGTTGGCAGTTGGGTACATCCTGGCGGGCACTTCGTTGCGAGTCGGTGATTTGGGCGGGCGCGGTATCATGACAACGTCGAAAGTGGTTGACACGGTGATGGTAGTCGCGATGCCGGTGACGATGTTGGCAACGACGGCGGCGCGGCCAGTGCGGGCGCCGATGCTGATCACACCGACGGCGATGACGGCGCCCTTGCGCAGGCGATGATGAGTTCGACATGCGCGCGCGGCCGCCGCGCGAGAGTGGCCCACACGGTAGTATTTGACACGGATCGTGCACCCCCAGCGCGTTCGCAAGGGCGCGCGAATGATGTCGGCATGCGGCGCGAGAGGCCCGTTCGGCGCAATTCCATTAAAAATGTTTTGCCAAATACAGCAAAAATCCGTTTTCGTCTCAAGAATTCGCAAGTGCGCGAGCGCGCGCTTTCTTGAAAATTGGCGTTGCGAAACCATGTGTTTTAGCATGTTGTTTTGACACTCGGTTTTGTCATCGCTACGACAACCAAGGTTTTCAACGGAATCAGGCATGCGCGCGCGACGACGCGCGCGCGTGCATTTCGCTTCTGTTGTCCACAGGGTTTTCGCGACGGCACTCGCGCAAGGGCGCTCGAACGATTTCGACATGCGCGCGCGAAGTCCGTGTGGTAGCATGTGGTAAAAATGTTGGAAAATATTGTCTTACGAATTCGCAAGAGCGCGCGCGAGAGCATTTTTGAAAACCCGCGCTGCGAAACCATTTGTTTTCTGTAAGTCGCTTGGACACTCGGTTTTGAAATCCTCACGAAACCGAAAGTGTTTGAAGGATTTCGGCACGCGCGCGTGACGACGCGCGCGCGTGAACTTCGTCATCTCTTTTCCTGTGATGTTGGAAAACTGCTATTTTATGATAAGCGAGTATGCGCGCATGTAATCTGTCGCAGAGGATGACGGGGGGGGGGCGATGCCGGTCGGGCCGGGGTAATGTGAACGCATGATTAGGATGGACGATGGGGCAGAATCATACGTAAGTTGCAGCGCCGATAATCCCGGGGGTGGCAGAGTTCGTCCCAGAGGTCTTTTAGATAACGTTTTGTTACCGGGCTCAACGCAACGTTATCTGATAACGCAAGGCGTTATCAGATAACGTGTGCCACGTGTTTCTTGTATACCATTAATTTTTCCACCCAAAACATTATCATCACATCACCATCATCATCACATATAATATGTTCACGCGTTTATCATTTTATAGCGGCTCTCGCTTGAGACATTCTCTTCATATTATCTTGGAAGCCTGGCGTTGCCTGTCTCGGGCGCCAGTAGTGAGTCGTTGTGCGAGTGCGAAGCTCGGGTGACTGAGGATTGAGAGCACATCGAAGATACCTAGGAGGATGGCGATGACGAAGAGGGCAAGGATGACGAGGAGGAGGGAGGAGGAGGAGGAGGAGGAGGAGGAGGAGGAGGAGGAGGAGGAGGAGGAGGAGGAGGAGGAGGGAGGGAGGGAGGGAGGAGGAGGAGGAGGAGGAGGAAGAGGAGGAGGAGGAGGAGGAGGAGGAGAAGGAGGAGGAGGAGGAGGAGGAGGAGGAGGAGGAGAAGGAGGAGGAGGAGGATGAGGAATCAATGACGTTCGTGAGGGCAGATGGGCGTCAGCTCGACTGTCATCGATCCGTTGTCACTGTGCAGCCGTTCTGGCTTCGGATGAGATCCTCCAGGAAGCTGGAGTTTTCGTTCCGTCCCAAACAGTTTTGGGACACGCCGCTCGGCCGCCAGCTCGAGCGCAACCGAGCTGTCATGAGCGCTGCGACGGAGGCGGAGCTCCGCCAGCAGCTCGCCGAGCAGGCCGCCGAGTTGCAGGCCATGCGAGAGCTCTTGAACAGAATCCAGGACACGGTCGATGCACCCGAGCCTCGCGTGGCCGCCGCCGCCGCCGAGGTGCCCAGTGCTGCTGCTCCCGCGCCCGAGGCTGCGCCTGCCGAGATGCCGCTCGAGGTCGGGCCGCCCGTCGTTGCCTCGCCCACGCCTGTCGAGCGCCCCAGCGAGCCCGATCGCGGCGAGGTCATCAACATCGGTGATAGCGTCGACAGTGCTGATGATGCGCCGTCCACCGTGCAGGGACACCCTGAGGAGATGCAGACGCAGCTGGACGGTGTCTCGCACTTCGAGGACGCTCAACTACCGCTGGGTTCCAGCTTCGTCGACGCCGGCGGCCCTGGTGCAGCCGAGAGCATCGAGCAGGCCATCCAGCAGAGCCTCGAGCAGGCGCAGAAGGACGGCGTGGACCCATCACTGGTGCCTGACTTCGCGACGGACGCGAGCCACACGGCGAGGTCTGCGAGCTGGCGTGCTGATGACATCGAGGGCGGCGGCACCAGAGGCGATGGCAGCGCCAGGTCGCGCAGCGGGAGCACGCGCGGGGCGGCGTCGGCACCTCGGGCGGCCAGCAGGAGGCAGAGATCGTCGGACATCGACTCCGACGACGCCCCGCTGTCGATCAAGTCCGAGCGCCCGCCCACGGCGCCGAGGCGCAGGAGTCGCAGCAGGAGCCGCACCTGCGACGCACACGCGTCGCTCGGCGACCTGACGGAGCAGGACCGCACCGAGGGGAAACCAATAGGATGAGGATCCAGGAGTAAACGAATGAGCAGGACGAGGGAGGATATAGGTTTCATGCAGCAATCTCACTGTTGTGGAAGCGTTCTAGGCGAACGCGCGTACTCGATATACAACACAATGTATATCGGGTCAGGGACTCGGTGAGTCCAATGAGTTTGAGGCTTGGGTGAGGGTGATGTTGATGATGATGATGACGATGACGGTGGTGCTGATGATGCTGCTGATGATGATGATGATGCTGGTTATGGTGATGATGATGATGATGATGGTGATGATGATGATGATGATGATGATGCTGATGCTGATGCTGATGCTGATGATGATGATGATGATGATGATGATGATGACACACTGTGTACATGCATATTGATTTGATTAGTTCGGTGAGTCTGAGGCTCGGATGAGGGTGATGATGATGACGATGAGGAGGAGGAGGAGGAGGAGGAGAAGGGAGAAGACGAGGAATGTATGAGGAGGAGGAGGAGGAGGAGGAGGAGGAGGAGAACGGTGGAGGAAATGTGAACAGTAGTGGCTTGGAAGAGGTGAGGGGTCTAGGTATGGTACCAATCCCTCATGGAGATGACTGGGGGTCCGAGGGTATGCAGTATACAGAGGATGGATATGGATGTGATCGGAGGAATGACACTGTAACGTGAATAATTCGCAACCTCCATCGCAAACTCCATCGCGATGGAGATTGCGATGGAGGTTGCGTTTCGGGTATCATCTGCGTTTCCGTGCACGTGCTCTGGGTGGCCGGATTGCCCCGGTGGGTTGTGTTTATCTAGAAACCCACGCAAGAACACTAATATTGGCTGATGTCGGACTCGTCCGATTGGTACCATACCCAATGTCTCCTCACCCCCCCACCCCCACCCCTGATCGCGCCCCCCACCCCCTCTCCTCCCACCGCCCCTGCTGCGCCCAGGAGCTGCAGACGCCCAAGAAGGTCACGCGCAAGACCGCGTGTGAGGTGGCGATGGGCAAATTCGACAACATCGAGGCCACCGCTCTAGCTCTCTTTCCTCATCCGCCTCTGGCTCCTCCCTCTCCTCCTGGTCACCATCGCCCTTCACGCCATTCAAACGTTCCGTCATCGTCGGTTCTTATCCACTACCGCCTTATCATCATGATCATCGTATACTCTCCCCTCGAGCATCATCATCCCCTTCTCCTCGTGACAATATCCCCTCTCGTCCTCCACCTCCCCATCGCCCTCCACCTCATCCAGCAGCATCCTGCTCCATATCTATAGATGCCCCTTCATCTTCGCAACCTTGCTCGTCATGGTCGTTGCTGTCACTGGCCACCGCCGCTCGCATCGCAACAGTCGCCGCTCGTGCTCCCGGATGCGTCGCCATGATAACCACCTCGTCATTCATATCGCCATCGAGGCTCGAGACAGCGGGCATCGCTCGAGTCAGAGGCGGTGCGGATGAGCGACGACGACGGGAGTGAGATCGACAGATCAGCGCTGAAAGCTGTCTGGTCTAAGTATATAGTCGGCCCAGATTTTCTGCAATATACCTCGGCAGTAGCAAAGCAGGCCAAGTTGGACAGAGATCTCCTTTTAAAGTACAAAAAGCTATTGAAGGACACTCGCCAAGTTTCAGAGCACGTCCCTGTTCCTGTTGCCAAGGACACCTGGGCCGATCAAAACCGAACCATTAGTTTTAATAGTTATACTAGCTAGTGGGCCTCTAATACAGGAGATCCTGCTGTCCGTGGCCAAAGATAAGGAATCGACGTGGCACTTATCGACATCAGCAGACAACTGGGCCACGGACACGAGCAAGCAATTCGTCAACATGTTGAGGGACACCCGCCAATCTATCTCCAAGTGTCGGGACCCCAAACTGACCACCACAAACACTTGTAGTTGAAAAAATCGTGACCGTGGCCCCTTAAATTAAACAATGCGTCGCAGGCAAGCTGTGTGGGCTGAGTGCTTCAAGAAATCCGAGGACGAGGATGACCGAGAATCTGAGGCCGAGGATGAGGACGATTTGGGTTGGTCGAAACCACTTCGCACCTCACCTTCCCGAGCCTCCTCCTCCTCCTCTTCCTCCTCCTCCTCCTCATTACCATCCTCCTCCTACCAGCTCACCATCTTCGCCCCCCTCGTACCCTCCCCCTTGAGCGTCAAGTGCAATTCCATCCTCGTCAGGATCATCCTAACATCCTCCTCGCCCACCCTCTTCATCCTCCTCGCTCCAACATCCCCAGTCTTGCCGTTTTGGCGATCGCGCGTGCAGGACATGACTGCCGCAGCCGATACGGCCAAGCGGCCCGCGGCTGCAGCATCCGGCGCCCGCGCCAGCCCCAGCCACAAGAAGCTCATCGCGCTGGCCGTGGAGACGCTCGACGGCTGGAGCTTGGGTTATCAGCAGGAGCTGCAGGCGACATTGATGCAGCAATATCCCCGCTTGAATATCAAGCATAGTGGATGGCACGGACGGGGTGGCAGCACACTGTCGCCCTGACCTTGTCACCCAACGGGTACGGATGTTGACCCGAGGCCATCGCCAGATCCAACGCGATCGACGTGGTGGTAGCCCGTGAACGGGCTGTTCCATCGCGATCTCCATCGCGATGGACTTCGCGATGGACTCGGGTCGACATCCATCTCAAATAAACGAACGCCGTGCGAGTATCAACTGAACAGATGATATTCACAGCGGTCGTGACTTCAAGATGTGGATGTTGTTGCATCGGCCCCTCAGTCAGCGTGGCGCGTCAAGACAGACGACGCGGGCGCCTTGCCGCAGTACGCCAGAGTCGCTCGGGTCGAGGGCGAGGAGACCCTCGTCGCGAAGTGGGCCGACGACGACTTCGAGTGGAAGATCCCAGGCACGACGGCAGGCGCGGCGCCGCAGGACAAGGACACGCAGACGCTGTGGTCTGGACGCGACATGGACGAGGACAAGGTCACGGTGATCGTCGTCAACCACAAGACCAGAGGCGTGTGGCTTGCGATCAGGAAGGGGTCGAGGACGCAGGTGGTGCAGATGCAGGGGTTCAACCCGAACAGCATGGGCGACGCCAAGAAGAAGATGATGGAGTGGGCCCAGTCGTTCTGCTCTGCCAAGATGGACAAGCCAGCGATTGAGGCCGCGAAGGCGGAGTGGCTCAAGGTGAACCGTCCAGACGGCTGGGCCCCGAAGGGCAAGGGCAAGGGCAAGGGCAAGGCAAAGTCGAAGGGCAAGGCCAAGTGCAAGGCAGTGCCGAAGGTCAAGCACGAGGCTGACAAAGCTGAACACGACGCAGGTGAAGGTGCTGAGAGTGAGAACCATTCCGAGACATCGGAAAAGGAGAGCGACGCTGGCGATGATGATGAGGATCGCGGTGACGGAGCTGCTGAGGGTGGTGGGCCAGATGAGGCAGACGAGAAGCAGGATGACAACACCGCCGACGGTCATGTGGTGAGGAAAAGGCCATCCGCAGCGGCGCCTGTCGCCAGCCCGTCGAAGAAGCCCGCTGCTGCCATCGAGACCACGCCGCCGACTGCGGCGGCAGCATCCGCGGTGGCGCCAGCCGCTCCCAGCCCAGGTCCGATGGCGCTCAAGCCACCGCCACTGCCCGACGACATGTTCATTGACTAAGGGGCACATGTGTTGTCAAAAAAAAGTGCGCCATCAGTCATATCATCGCTTCGGCTGCTGCTGAACGTCTTACAGTCAGAAGTTGCTTGACCGCAGTCAGATGTGGATGCGTGCATCGTGGGCCTCTCGGGCCTGAGGGTGATCATATGTGCCTGGGTTTGTGGGTGCCCGTCCACGGCATAGCTGCGGGTTGCAGAAGTATTGCGGTTCCCTGTCGTTACTTTCGTTGTGTGATTGCGTTGCGTTCTGCATTGGACTTGTGATCTGAAGGTGCAGCGACACCATGTGTGCATTGCATTGCGTTCATCGTTCCACGGAGCACCGAGATCGAGATCGAAATCGAATTTCAACATCGAAGCTTCGAAACTTAACACTACGATACGAAGCTCAAACCTTCGAAAGCAACACCGAAACTTCGAAGTCGAACTCGAACTTCGGACCTGGTTAAGGTGTGGCCGTCGATGCATGTCGTTCAGCATGGCAGATCGTCCTTTCATATCGTGGACCTGGCACTTCCTGGAGTCTCGCACATCCCCCCTCGCCCAGCGCCTGTCAGGCGATGATCCGCATGTCGCAGAGCGGGCAGCCCGACGAGCTGGAGGTGGCCAAGCAGTTCATTGACGCATACAAGTCGCAGAACTTGAAGGTGATTCGGTCGCTGAAGGGCCAGTCGGACGATACGAACTCACAGTTGGCTGGTGACGTCGACGCCGAGGGGAAGCTCGTGAACCCGTCCAGGTGGGGCTTGTTGACCGACGGCGACGCCAGCAACCACCAGCCATGCGGAGCCGAGCCGCCGAAGAAGCGAGGCAGGGGCAAGCCATCGATGGAGGATGAGGAGAAGTTCTGGGAGGAGGTCAAGCAGGCAGACTTCCAGGTGCCAACAGATGGCAGGCTCGGTCGAATCGCAAGCCGTTGGAACCGCGCCATCAAAGACCCAGAGCTGAAGAAGAAGTACGACTCGACTACACAAGCGGTCGGGCAGAGCATGGACGAGGCCAAGCGCCAGTTCCGCGTGGACTGGGCCAAGGACGAGTATAAGGCGTTCTTGAAGGAGAAGAGCATCACCACCACGAGCTCGCGCAGCACCTTCACCAACATGGTGTACCTCCCTCTTGGGCGTATAGCTCATAAAGAGGGAGGAGGCCGCTTGGGGTGGATCCAGGCGGGCTCGCACTCCCCCATCCTCCTTAACCCACCGTCTCTCCATATAACCATCACTGCTGATGTCGCGCTCGCCATTGCCCACTTCATCTGGCGAGGCGGTGAAATACGTGTCCAAGGCCCTCGTCATGGGGGCGCCGTGGGTCCTCTGGGATGAGATGACGGAATCGGTCCGAGTGCTGTACGTGACGAAGGGGATCAACCAAGTGTTCACGGTGGCGTGGCAGCAGCATGAGAAGTGGACCAACGAGGAGACGCAAGGATAACACTAGTTCGGTAAGAGATGTATCCAGAGGCGGACGATGAGGAGGACACGGACGATGAGGAGGTGGAGGAGGAATAATGAGGAGGAGGATGATGAGGATATGAGGAGGAGCACGAGGAGGAGAAGGAGGGACATGCGGAGGAAGCGACGAGGGAAGACGTGGACTACGAGGAGGAGGAGGAGGAGGAGGAGGAGGAGGAGGAGGAGGTACGACACGGTTGGGAGTGCAATGTTGTGAGACCACTCGATCTCAGGATCCCAGGGCGCTGGGCAACGGCGTGCGGCTGACCTCAGAGGAGAATGCTGGATCCACAGGTGCGGGATCTACAGGTGCGGGATCTACAGGCGCTGGATCAACAGGCGCTGGATCTACAAGTGCGGGATCTACAGGTGCGGGATCTACAGGTGCGGGATCTACAGGTGCAGGATCATCTACAGGTGCGGGATCATCTACAGGTGCGGGATCTACTGGCGCTGGATCTGCAGGTGATGGTGCAATCGCCACTGCCAAGCAGAAGGCGAGGGCCAAGGGCAAGACCAGAGCATCGTCGGCTGGTGGTGGAAGCGGCGGTGATGGTGGAGATCATGTGCAACCCACTGACAGGGTGAAGGAGCTGGAGGGCGAAGCGAAGAAGGTCTTGCTCAGGTACGGTGTTGCGTCTGGCACTGCCTACAACATCATGATGAACGTGGAGAGGCATCCTGAATGGGCGTGGGGCAAGAACGACACTGATGTGAACGCGCTCAAGGCAGCGACTGGGGAGCTCGCGGACACGGTGATCCAGAACTCGCTCTTGAGCAAAGCCATGACGTCCAAGTTCAGCGGGCTGAAAGCAGTGTTCGGTGACAACTACTTGGTGGGCCTCCAGTCCTTGAAAGAGCTTGGCCCCAAGCTGGACAACATCGTGAAGCTCACGGAGACTATCGTCGGGGTGCACAAGCTGAAGACGAGCGACTCGCTGTCCTGAATCACTCTCGCGATGCACGGCATCGTCTGGCATCGCGGTGGGGTTCCGCGAGCTGGTGCGCCCCGCGCAGGTGCGTTCGACACCGAGGGGCGCCAGGTGCACCTGCAGCCAGGCGCTCCTGGGGATTCAGGCGCGCAGTCTATGATGAAAATCTGACTGAGCAGCAAGTTTGTGATCACATTGAGCATTTTTGAAACTGGAGACCCGGTAACCCAATCATTTCATGGTTTCAGAGGGCCGGTTTAGCGATGGAATCCATCGCGATGGAATTTAGCGATGGAGCCATCAAACCATATATATATACGAAAATTAGCGATGGAGTGGACTCCATCGCAAACTCCATCGCGATGGAGTTTGCGATGGAATCAGGGGCCCGGTAACACCCGGTAACTTTTGAAGATGTTGGACAGTTTCGGTCAGATTTTCATGTCGGTGTTGTTTAATTTCCCGACTGGGGAGGCACGCCGTGCAGACAGTCACGTCTGAGATGGCGCGTGCCAGCGATTTGAGGTGGGGCCTCGATCACATGTCTGAAACACGGTGCGAAATCTCATGCACTATAGTGTACTGGAGGCTATTCGAAGCCAACAAAGTTCGGTAATCTCGAGCTGGATCGCTCGCGGGTGCAGCAATGCGTTAGTTTACTAGGTGCTTGCCCGCGGCACCAATGGCCACGGCTCGGTTCGTGATGCATTGGCGTCGCAACCCCTTCCCCTCAACAGTTCCGATATTTCAGATATATGGGCCCACTGTTCCAGAAGGGTATACCTCCTCTCCTCGACTGCGCGCCGTGGCCAAGTCTAGCGGGCACATCTGACCAGCTGTGTTTCAACGCAAGCTGGTGGCAGCGCCAGTGGTCAAGCATGGCGTGAGTGGAGTGATTTCGTGATATTGCTGCACGTGCGTCTTTTGATGCAAAACACAACACCACCCGTAGCATGGCACGGGATCGGACTGAGTCTCGTTGTTCAGGATCTCCTCGTCGCATCAGATGGGCGCAACCGAATGCTGGAATAGAAGAGGGTGGCCGTAACCGTGTAATCATAGCATGCCATGCACCGCACGGCACAATCAAACTAACAAAAAACGCACTCGGCACCATCAACATACACCTCATCCACCTCCAAATCCTCCACCTCCATCTCAGCCACTCACATCTCCTCATCTCCTGATGTGCCTCCTCCACTAGAGTAAAATCACCACCCCGCCCCATCCACCACTCGCCCCACGCTCACCGCACTACATGCCCTGGCAGCGGAGGGGGGGGGTCACGATGTTCGAGAGATATCACTTGACCAGTGACGGGGGCAACGGCTTAGAACCTAAGCGTGGTCCGATCGAATGTTGACCGACGAACGCAAACGGGGGCGATGAGGAGAGCGACGATGAACAACAATGATCATGACTCAACCAACGGCACACAACAACAAAAAAAACACGGAATGGACATGCAATAACAACACATGTAAACATAGAGTTGGGGATGGCGATGATGGGTAATCGAATGTAGATACAGGAGATGATATGATGCATGCGTGCGTGAGTGTGTTTTGTGCATAGCTATTTTTCTCAAACGGGTCAATGCAAGCACGGGGCCATGCCCCCCGACCGAACCAGATCACCACCACTCGACCGCAGGCGATGGGTCCCAACCAGCAGCTCACAGCGCGAGGCGGGGGCCAAACTGTTCGAACACATGATTTCCCTATATGCTCGCTGTAAATTATCAGCCAAGGACTTCAGCACAGCGATGTGGTACCTTGGTGAGGCGTCAACGCCTGGCGCTGATTTCAAGCTTTACGGTTTGCACCCCGACAGCCAGACTGGAAAATTCCAAGATCACTTGGACAGGGTGTTACCATCACCACAGCACTTATACATGTTGGCAGTCCCAGGCAATGAACATGGGAAGGCGATCAGACACGTGACACATCATGCTATGAAGTGTGTGTGGGAGTCACTGGAGGAAGAACTCACACAGCGGCAGTTCGACGATAACAACGCCATGCGGATCATGCAGCAACATCCAGCCGAGAGGGGTGAAACGATATTAGACACCACCGCGTACAAACATCATCCAGTCACAGTGCGGTGTCGGGAAGCACATCTGCATCCTCCAGTACCCCTGGCTCTCTACTTAGACGGTGTGACCTATCAAAAAGGTGCGTCTGGTCGTAACGACACAGCTGTCGGGTACTGGTGCGTCAACCTTCTCACGCGGCGGAGGCACTACATAGGATCGCTGCGCTCATCAGACGCATGCCAGTGCGGTTGTCGGGGATGGTGCTCCACCTTCCCGATGCTTGAATTTTGCAGGTGGCAATTCGAAGCTATGTCAAACGGTCGGCGCCCAACCATGCGTCATGACGGCAGCCCATGGCCAATCAATGACCCATTGGGATCGGGCGCCGAGCTGTCATATACAGCGTGTCTCCTTTGGGTCAAGGGTGATTGGAGCGAGCACGCCCACTCACTCGGACTTCAGAGTTGGGCGTCGAAGTTCAGCCCGTGTCAGTTCTGTTCGCTGACCAAAGAAGAACTTCACTCTTTAGACGAGCACCTCGGCGATGTCGAAGGACCGCCGTGGCCGCTGCGGAACCACAATGACTACTTCAGGGATTGTGAGCAGTGCGAAGTGAAATTAACATTGCAAACTCCAGCACATCGCGCCGCGCTCATGGAACACATGTCGTGGATTCGGGCCACCAAGAAATCCATGGGCGGCCGCGTGATCAGGCGTGATGTTACTATCAATGGAACTGTTTTACTCGACGGCGACAGACTGGAACCCAGTAGGGAGCTTCTCGACACAGGCATGCTCGAACGAGTGGCTCTGCCGATTGCAATTGTCTTTTGGCGTGCACGACGGAGCGGGCAGTCTGTCATAGATTCAGTGAATCACCGATGTCCGATTTTTGCGCCCGAGCTCGGGACGAGCCCACACGCTAGTCTAGCAATCGATTCATTGCATTGCGTCTTTCTGGGGCCAGTGATGCGGTTCACATCATCCGCCTTGTGGCGCCTCGTGTTGCATAATCCTTGGGGGTGCACTGGCGACTCAGATACTGTGCTCAGCATCGGTGTCAGTTTGCTGACGGCCGAGCTCGAAAAATGGCAAGTCGATGCAGGCATTCGGCATCGGGATCGCATCAAGTCCTTGACGCTGAAGATGCTCGGCAAACGGCGGGGATATTCCCTCCAGGACGCATTTTTTGCTTGCGTTCATATGCTAGCAAATAGTGCGGTGATGAGTGTAGTGAAGATTGGGGGTAATGAGGATGAGGATGGGCGTGGAGTGCGAGGCTGAATGATAGGGTGGTTGGAAGGTAAGCCACGAGGGAGGGATAGCCCGACAAGATAAGGAGGGAAGGAGGAGGAACCATGGTAAAGCACGCGCGTTCGCTTGGGACATCCTCACAATCTGGTTCGCGCTTGTGTAGGTGTGGGGACCCCACTCGTATCGAAGCACAATGTTTTCTGATGTTGGATGGTGTGGGTTTTGGCGGTGCACGCGTTCTAACGTGGGCATGCTTGAGAGTATAATACTCGCTCTTCAGGAAAAGAATCACCCTGGGGGACACCTATCCTGTAAAGCAGCAGAGGCGAATATCCTCATGCGGTTCGCACTAGACAGGCTCGAGGCGCACGGGGGGGGGCGCGTGTTTGGAAGCGCTCTGGTTGGAGCAGGGCAATCACTGGTCGAGCTCGTAGATATGATCAAGCAAAACAAACATCAACCACCACTACCTGTATTCCAGTCAATGCTCCGTGCTATGGACATGCACATCAAGTTTGCCAAACATGCGAAGGTAGGGATGACGCCAAAACACCACTTGATGTGCCACATGCTCGCCAGGACTGTTGCGGTTGAGACGGGGGTGATGCAACATTGTTGTGTTTGTCGTGGGGACCTCTTGTCATTCAAGGTTGGATCTACTCGAGATTCTGAGATCACTGCGGCATTATCGTGCAGTCGGGCGCCACCATGGAAGGTGGCATGTATTGTTCACCGATAGTCATTCGTCCTTATGTGTAATGTTTACTGTTTATCCTGGTCGCTTCAACCTAATTCACGAACCCCCTAACCCTCGTTTCCCTCACCACCCCCTACCACCAACAACTGCCCCACACCCCGTTCTAGTTTCTAGTTTGGAATGCTGCATCGCCCCTGGCTTTGGGCTGTGTTGGGAAAACTCCAGGATTCCGACACATGGTGGACCTAAGCAATACGATTGCTTCTTAGACGAAACGTTAAATATTATGTTACGCGATGTTGCACAGTTCAGCCATCGGCTCACTTTTTCGCGAAGGTCGCATCAGTCGATCGAATTGCAGGGGTTCCTTGCAGGGCCACACTCTAAATACTTGGCATCGTCAGCGGGATGGTCTCGTCTTTCTTCTCGACAGCGGTCGTGATGTTTGCTCTGTTGCCTGTGGCGCTTGGTATCCCAGCCGGCGTTGATGGTGGTGATGTGAACACGGCTGCGTTCCTCTGGGCTACCTCCAAGGCTGTAACGTTGAACGAGCTTCCAGGTGATGATTTCCTTGACATGCCAAACATGTTCTTGCGCAAAGCCATCGGGCACATAGTTGAGGAGCTCCCAAATATCCCCCGCACCACTGCTCTATTCGAAGTGTTTGCAGGCAAAGCCTCAATCGCACGTGCAATGAGAGTACGCGGGTTTTCTGCATATTATTTTGAGCGCGACAAGCATCCTTGGCACGATGCGTGTACGTTTGTGGGAATATTATACTGCCTCTGGATGACAGCATCTGTGGTGGAAACTGGGCTGGTGTGGTTCAGTCCCCAATGCAGCACCTGGGGCCAGATGTGCAACCACCACACGCAGAGGTCGACTGGCATGCCGCTCGGGGACCCTGATCGTCGTTTGGACGTCCGCGAGGCGAACTTCATTTCTCAGCTCCTGTGACCAGGGATGGAACTAAGTGTGGCACCAGTGTTCGCTCAGGTGGGGCAGTTGATTTCGTCGTCACGCTGGACTCGCCTCGATCGCGTGCCAATGCATGCGAAACGAAAGTTTCACAATCAACACGATTGCTTCCAGGTCCGAGATGGTTGCGGTTGTGGCCGAATCGGTTGACCCCCCCCCATATCCCAGGGAGTTCCCACGGTCGAAGCATGGTTGACGCGTTTGGTTTGTGCAATTATCCAATGCACCATTCGGCCAGCAACTGCAGCGTGAACCGTTCTCGGTGATGCCCCCCCCCCACTTGAACGTATTGTATGGGATTGTGTTGCGCCCGCGATGTGCTCCATCGCAAACTCCATCGCGATGGACTTTGCGATGGAGGTCGCAATGGAGGTTGCGCTGGAGCTCTTCGCGGGCTGACAAATCCCATGACGTAGTGTTCTAGACTGTTCTGTCGCTCCAGAGGTCGTATATGTTATTTCTTGCAGATGTTCGCCACGTTCGGTTTGTGGTGGAGCAGCCGATCAACAGTTTACTGTATCACGTTCAGCACGTGAAAGACGCTATGTACATCACAGGCGCAACCAGGATGATTACACACCTCGGGGCGTTCGGTGGCCGCACGGCGAAACCATTGGAGGTGTGGACGACCTTGGGTTTTTCTGATATTATCAGGCTGTCAAAGTCCAGGCGCGAGGCTCAGGTCATGCTCGGTGGTGCGAAGCTCTATGCTGCCAAGGTCTCCAAAAAAATCTCATCAGATCGGCCGCGGGCAAAAGGATGGTGTAAGGACACGTGGATATCAAAAAATGGCACTGCGATGAAGTCGACGCAGGAATACCCAAATGCTTTCAGTGAACTTGTGGCGTCGATCGCCCTAGACAATTTGAATGGTGTTGCAGTTATTGCATCTTCGTCGCCATAGGCGCGCCGTGTGATGCACGCTGTTTGGGCGTGCGCGGGTCAGCCGCACGCTGTATCGCAGCAACTACATTTGTTTGAGTGCAAGCACTGTGAACAATCACGTGAGTTCCGTGGCACATACAGTTTGTAAGTTTCAGATTGTTTAGTCGCGGGTTCTATCGCGATGGGCCCAACGATGGAACGCGTGGCGCGCCCAGCCGCGGCGCCTGGGCGCCCGTGACAACTCGCCACGTCATTCCATCGCAATGTCCATCATGATGGTATTCGGATTTAAGCAATCTGGCGGTTAGATGACCATCCAGACATTTAGGCGCCATGCAACAGCAACATTATCATTGGAGGACGTCTCAGGCGAACCGCCAGAGCTATATCATAAACTGTGTAGTGCGGAAACAAACCGAAAATATCCACGACGACCGATCGCGGCGGAGGGGGCCGAACGGAATACGAGTGAGGATACACCATGCCAACAACTACATACTCACCCCACCAAGCGCTCTCAAACTTCTGGTTTTCAACGGTCCATCTGTTCGCCCTGTTAGCGTGACAACGGTCCCGTCAGCATCATCTATCCGAATTGCGGGGGGGGGGTTCGCCATGTCGCGCACAATTGCGCTTAAACTTAAAAATCGGCCTCGTTTGGCCCAACACGTTATTTAAGACCTTGAAACCGATGACGAAAGAGGTGGACAGTTGCAACCATACCGTCAACATAGTTTCGTGAAGCCGACCCCTCGTCTGAATCATCATTCGATTATTCATCATTCATCTCCCCCATATCGCCCCATCGCTATTATCACCTACATCCTCCTCTTCATCACCAGCATCTGCCCTCCTCGTCCTCCTGCTCATCGTTCCCTGCCTAGTCAACCTCTTCCCGCTCACATCCTCCTCCTCGTGCTCCTTCCTTCCCACCCTCGCCTCCCCCCATCATCCCTCGCCACTTCTTCCTCGTGCATTCCTCCTCCTCCTCCTCCTCCTCCTCCTCCTCCTCCTCCTCATCCTCCTGCTCCTCCCCCTCCTCCTCCTCCCCCTCCCCCTCCTCCTCCTCTTCCTCCTCCTCCTCCTCCTCCTCCTCCTCCTCAGCATCCGCCTCATCATCGTTACTTGCTCCATCGTCCTTTTCATGCCTCGTTCCCCCTACCTGCACGTGACGTTCGCCCACTACGCGAACTTCGAATCCCGTGGCGCGTTCGGCGCGGGCGCGCCCGCGGTAAACCGTGCCTCATCATATTTCCCCTCCTCCTCCTCCTCCTCCTCCTCCTCTTCCTCCTTATCCTCCTCTTCCTCCTCATCCCCCTCCTCCTTCACCTCGCCTTCCTCCTCATCGTCCTCATCCTCCACTCTCTCATCGTCCTCATCCTCGTCATCTTCCTCATCCTCATCCTCCTCCTCCTCCTCCTCCTCCGCCTCCTCGAGGCTCCTCCTCCTCACCTTCGCCCTCCTCATTTTCCCCATCGTCGTCATCATTATAATATCCCTCTTCATCTTCCTCACCCTCCTCATCATCCGCATGCGCTCTCTCCCCCATCCTCCTCCCCATCGTCATCGTCTGCGTCATCATCCTTATCCCCGTCGTGCCTCAGCCGCGCGGTGACAGGAGACGGGCGGGCTCGGACTCGGGAGGTTTGGGGGCGGGGTCCCAAAGCAACGCGAGGGTCATATCCCGAGGAGTGCACGCGTGGAGCCAACTGCGCGGAGGAGGAGGAGGAGGTGGAGGAGGATCCTCCTCCTCCTCATCCCCCTCCCTCCTCCGTGTCCGGAACTCCTTATGGGGCCACGGAACGCGTCTGGCAGCGGGTCGGGCGGGCGGGGCGGCTCTTCGCGCTCACCACGAACGGCGCCACCTGGCGCAGGCTGGGGGGGGTACAACAGGAGAACGGAGGAGGAGGAGGAGGAGGGGGAGGAGGAGGAGGAGGAGGAGGAGGAAGAGGGCGAGGAGGAGGAAAATGGTGTGAGCGCCTCCCAGAGCCCAAGCATACCCGATTCATGTTGCTTCGACCCTCCTCCCATATATCATCTTTCCCATTTGGTTCAATATTATGCGTATGATGCTCATATATGTTCAATAAGAGTTTGCTTTCCCAGTTCAAACTTCGGCAAATATTGCTAACATGCGGAAGCTAAACTGAAACAGCACGAACTCCACACTCGAATCGAAAACGCAAATTTTGCTGCATAGTGAGGTTACCGGAGAAATGGTCGGATAACCCCAAAATCACCGGATAACTTTTCGTTATCTGTTAGACCCCTGGGGTTCTTTTCTTAGGAGAAGTACGCAATGCTCACTAATGAGTTGTCAACTCCACTGCTCGCGCGGTTGCCCCGCCCGCCCGCCCGCAAATTTGTTTGCAGAACTCTTGCGGCTGCGATCGCGATAACTGCTCGGCGCTGGCTGGCGCATCACTGCGGCCGCGCTGGCGCGCGCAGGCTGGCGCGCAGACTGGCCGGCAAGTCTGGCGCGACCGACGCGGCCGCGGCGGCGCCGACCGCCGGGGATTCCCCCGCGCGCCTCGCAGGCCACGCTGACGCGCGGGCAATTCAGCGCGAGTCGGCGGGTCGGGGGGGGGCGCAATATAACGGCGACGTCGACGACGGCAGACGCGGCAAAGCAGTTGCGATGTTGGCGACGATGATGACGACGACGTCAGCGAGGCCAACGACGGCGCCGATGCCGATCACGCCGCAGACGACGATGGCGCCCACGCGTCGGCGATGAAGCTCGGGGAAGATTTCGAGATGCGCGCACGGCCGACGGGCGCGAGTGGCCCTCGTTATAATATTTGGCAGGGGGCGCCCCCTCCCGCCCCCAGCGCGCGCCCCAGGGCGCTCGAACGATGTCGGCGCGCGCGCGAGAGGCCCGCTTGGCCGCGCTTCATGAATGCGCGGAAAGACGCGTGGTTCTGTCAATTTGCAGCAGCGCGCGCGCGGGTCTTCTCGCCGATAATTCGCGGCTCAAAATTCTCAGCGCTGCTCCGGCGACCTCGGTCGCACAATCCTTGCGAAACCCAAGGTCCATGCAGGATTTCGGCGCGCGCGACTCCGCGCGAACGTGGACTCTGTCGCGCGCGTTTGCAAGGGCCCCATGAAGATTGATGAGTCTGGATGGAACAAGCGCGCGCAACCTCCTCCTGTCACGGATGAAGGGGGGCGATAACGGCAGTCCTTGGGATGGCGCCGAGGTCATATTCAAGATGGACGATGAGGCAGAAAACATGTCCCGCTCGCAATGCCCCAGGGCGGTCGCGAAACCCGCGGGGGGGGGGGCCGCGTTTTGTTTGCTTAACAAGAAAGCCACGTGGCGCAAAGTTTGCGGCGCGACGTCGGAAATCCACGTCGCGCGATCGACGCTGTGCAATCTACGCGGCGGCACGCAGCGCGCGTCGCGCAATCTACGCGGCGCGAGCGTGCAAGCGCCAATTCCATTGCTCGCGCAATCGCCCCACCCGCCCACCCGCAACTGAGTTCGCAATGCCCATGCGGCGGCGATTGCGATGACTGCTCGGCGCCGGCTGGCGCGCCGCCGCGGCCGCGCTTGCGCGCGCAGGCTGGTTCGCAGAGCGGCCAGCTAGTCTGGCGCGACCGACGCGGGCGCGGCGGCGCTGACCGCCGGGGGCGCCCTGGCGCGCTTCGCCCGGGCCGCGCTGACGCGCGGGCAACTCAGCGCGAGTCGGCCGGCCGGCCGGGCGCGGCATCGCGGCGACGTCGACAGCGGCAGACGCGACGACGATTGCAGCGACGCTGGCGACGACGACGACGACGACGACGACGACGGCAAGGCCAATGACGGCGACGGCGCCGATCGCGCCGACGACGACGATGGCGCCCACGTGCCGGCGACGAAGGTTGCAAAAGGACCACGACGCGCGCGCGCGGGGCGCGACTGGCCCGCACGGCACAAGTCGACACCGATCGCGCACCCCCCCCCCCCCCAGCACGCGCGCAAGTGCGTTCGAAAAATTTCGACGCGCGCGCGAAAGGCCCATTTTACCGAATCTGGTGGAAACGTTGAAACCCGCGGTTTTCTCAACAAGTCAAGAGCGCGCGCGCGCATTGTGCGTTCGTTTTGAACATGCACGCCGCGAAACCACCGGCGCCAAATGTTTCCGGGGCAAACAAGTGCGAAATCCTTCCTAACCGGCGTCGACGTGTGCGCGCGACGACGCGCGCGTGCGCGCCTGGTTTTTTCCCCTAACGAGTTTTCGGAAATTGATGGCCATTGACAAATGAGCGCGCGCGCGCGGCGTTTGCTGCCATGGATGACGGCGGGGAAGTCGATGCCAGTTCAGCTGGGGCCATATAAACTCGTGGGCAAAATATGCGACAGAGCAAAATCAATTGTGAATTGCACGCCCCCTGGGAGCGCCGATAAGTTCAGCCTCGGGAGGGCAGCAGATGTTGTTTTAACTCGAGTAAAGAAAATCTACGCGCCTCAATCTACGGGGCGCAACTCACGCATCGACTTCTACGCGGCGCGATTTCTCCTGCAGAACCTGGAATTGCCAATCCCACCCGCTGCTCGCGCAATCGTCGCGCCCGCCCACCCACAACCTGGCGCGCAAAACGCACGCGGCACCGACTGCGACGAGTGCTTGGCGTTGGCTGGCACATCTGCGAACGCGGCGGCCCACGCATTCGCGCGCGCACAGCGGCCAGCAGGCGTGGCGCGACCGGCGCGGCGGGAACTTCCCAGCGGGCATTTCAGTGCGAGTCGGCGACCTGGGCGGGCGCGGTAGGATGACGACGACGACGACGACGACGACGACGACGACGACGGCCGGCGCGATGATGATAGTAGCGACGACGGTGACAACGACGACGACGACGACGGCAAGGCCGACGACGGCGCCGACGTTGGTCGCGCTGACGACGACGACGGTGCATTCGCGTCGGCGACGAAAGCGTTTGGATGGAGTTCGACGCGCGCGCGCGGCCAAAGGGCGCGAGCGGCCCGCGCGGGCACTTTCGACCTGGGTCGCGCCCCCCAGCACGCGCGCCACGGCGTTCGAACGATGCCCGCGCGCGGCGCGAGAGACCCGTTTGGTTGAATTCGAGGAGAATATTAGAAACGTGTGTGTCGAATTCAAGAATTCGCAAGAGCGCGCACACTTCTAAAAACTGACGTTGCAGAACCACGCGTGTTTTTCGTGCTCGTGGAAATCCTGGCGAAAACCAAGGTTGTCTGCAGGATATCGGCACGCGCGCGCGGCGACGCGCGCGCGCGAGGGCGCTCGACCGCCTTGGATTTGCGCCCGCGAGAGGCACGCGCGGTACAATGCGATGAAAATGTTGCCACATTCGGATGTGGAACATCCGCAAGAGCGCGCGCATATTTTTGTGAGAATGCACAGCGCAAGCCGCGGGCGTTTGAAATGTGTTCGCGGCGCGCGATTTTGACGTCTGCGCGACGCTTGCCCAGCGCGCGAGACGGCGCTCGCGCGCGCTCCATCCTATATTCCGGCACGGGATCATGACAAATTGATGGGTGATTCGCGATAAACGAGCGCGCGCAACTTTTCCGCCGCGGGGACGAGAGGGAGGGGGGGGGGGCACGAGAGATCACGCCCAGGGCTGCGCGAGCCCATATTTCTGATGGGCGAGCACGGAGAATCGCGCGCGAAGAACAGAGCCAAAAGGCGGGCCGCTCAGTCCGGGAGGGGATCCATCCTGATATTTCTGGCAGGGGGAAACTACGTCGCCCAATCTGCGCCGCGCGGTCTACGCCGCGCAACCTGCGCCGAGCGAGCCATGGCGCGAATCGACGAGGCGCAAGCTACGTGGCAAGCCTTTCGCACGATCTAGGCGGGGCAAACTGGCGCAATCGACGCGGCGCGACTCACTTATGTTCGCGGCGAGTTGCCAATTCCATTGCTCGCGCAGCCACCCCGCCCGCCCGCCCGCGCCGCAACTTGCAACGCCCGCGCGGCAGCGATTGCGATGACTGCTTGGCGCTGGCTGGCGGATCGCCGCGGCCGCGGCAGCGCCCGCAGGCTCGCGCGCGCAGCGGTCAGCTAGTTGGGCGCGAACGACACTGACGTGCGGGAACTTCGCCGCGAGACTCGGCGACTCGGGCGGGCGCGGCATCACGGCGACGCCGACGACTGCAGACGCGGCGATGATTGCAGCGACGCTGGCGACAATGACGACGGCGACGGCAAGCCAATGACGGCGCCGACGCCGACCGCGCCGATGATGATGATGGCGCCCACGCGTCGGCGATAGAGCGTGGAGGGAGTTTGACACGCGCCCGCGGCCGACGGGCGCAGGCGGGCCGCGCGGCATCAGCTGGCAGAGCAGAGATCGCGCACCCCCCCCCCCCCCCCCGCCCCACCCCACCCCCCGCACCACCACCGCCAGCAAGCGAGCAAGGGCACCCGATTGGTTCTGGCACGCGCGCGCGAGAGGCCAGCGCGGTCGCAGTCGATGAACAGGTTGGAACACGAATGGTTATCGCTGGAATTAGCAAGAACGCGCGGACAATTCTGTTTGTGTTGAACTAAGTGCGCAAACATGTTGTTTTTGTTCACGTCTTCCAAACTACGATCTCGAAGTCGCCGAAGGATTCGGGCGCGCGCGCAACGCCGCGCGCGCGTGGATTTCGCCAACTCCTCCGCAAGGGGCTCTTCAAAATCTACGACTTCGATAGACGGGCACGCGCGTAATATTGCTCGGTCGGGGATTTGGGCGGGCGCGGGGGGGGAAGCCGGGTAGGGGGGGGGGATCATACGTTGTAACAGATGAGAACCTACGCGGCGCAATCAACGCGGTGCGATTAGTTTCTGTTCGCAGCGGGTCGTCAACCCCATTGCTCGCGCAGCCGTTCCACCCACCCGCCCGCAACTTGGTTCGCCGAACCCACGCGGCGGCGATCGCAATGACTGCACGGCGCTGGCTGGCGCATCGCTGCGGCCGCGCCAGCGCGCGCGGGCTCGCGCGCAGGGCGGCCCGCGCGAACGGCGCGAACGACACTGACGCGCGGGCACTTCGCCGCGAGACTCGGCGATTCGGGCGGGCGCGGCATCACGGCGACGCCGACGACTGCAGACGCGGCGATGATTGCAGCGACGCTGGCGACAATGACGACGGCGACGGCAAGCCAATGACGGCGCCGACGCCGACCGCGCCGATGATGATGATGGCGCCCACGCGTCGGCGATAAAGCGTGGAGGGAGTTTGACACGCGCCCGCGGCCGACGGGCGCAGGCGGGCCGCGCGGCATCAGCTGGCAGAGCAGAGATCGCGCCCCCCCCCCACCCCCCACACCACCACCACCAGCAAGCGAGCAAGGGCACCCGACTGGTTCTGGCACGCGCGCGCGAGAGGCCCGCGCGGTCGCAGTCGATGAACAGGTTGGAACACGAATGCTTCTCGCTGGAATTAGCAAGAACGCGCGGACAATTGTGTTTGTTTAGAACTAAGTGCGCAAACATGTTGTTTTTGTTCACGTCTTCAAAACCATGATCTCGAAGTCGCCGAAGGATTCGGGCGCGCGCGCAACGCCGCGCGCGCGTGGACTTCGCCAACTCCTCCGCAAGGGGCTCTTGAAAATCTACGACTGCGATAAACGGGCGCGCGCATAATATTGCTTGGTCGGGGATTTGGGGGGGCGCGGAGGGGGGGTCGCGAAAGCCGGGTAGGGGGGGAGATCATACGTTGTAACAGATGAGAACCTACGCGGCGCAATCAACGCGGTGCGACTAGTTTCTGTTAGAAGCGGGTCGTCAACCCCATGGCTCGCGCAGCCGTCCCACCCACCCGCCCTTTTTGGTTCGCCGAACCCACGCGGCGGCAATCGCAATGACTGCACGGCGCTGGCTGGCGCATCGCTGCGGCCGCGCCAGCGCGCGCGGGCTCGCGCGCAGAGCGGCCCGCGCGCCCGGCGCGACCGACGCGGGCGCGGCCGCGCTGACCGCCGGGGCATTCCCGCGCGCCTCGATGGCCGCGCCGACGCGCGGGCACTTCAGCGCGAGGCGGCGACCCGGGCGGGCGCGGCATCGCGGCGCGCGCGGCCGACGGGCGCGAGCGGCCCGCTTGGCATCGCCTGACAGGGACCCCCCCCACCAGGCAAGCGCGCAAGGGCGTTCGGGTGATTCTGGGGAGCGCGCGCAAGAAGCCAACAGGGTCGCAGTGGATGAACAGGTTGAGGGACTTCTGATCTTGCCGGAATTAGCACGAGCGCGCGCACAGTCTCTTGCAAAACAATCAGCGTTCGAAACATTGGTTGTGTCATGCTTTCGGAACCTCTATTTTAAAACCGAAGCGAAACCGAGGATTCCTCAAGGGTTCTGGCATTCGCGCGCGACGCCCCGCGCGCGTGGACTTCGTCGGTTTTCCCTTCTAGGGGATTCTGGAAAATTGCTCAGCTGCGCCAAACGAGCGCGCGCGCATAAAATCACGTTTCCCGGGATGGGGGAATAGCGGGAGGGGGTTGGGAGCGGGGTCGATGATGGCGCCCCCTGGGATGTCATGCACACTGAAACTGCACGATGGGAAATCATCACATGCAAATGGCACACCCCGCGGGCGCTGCGAAACCCGGGGGGGTGGGGGGGGAGCGATCATATTTATTGCTTGCAGGGGGGATTCTACGCGGCGCAATAAATATTGGACAATTTGGAGTTGCCGGCTCCATTGCTCACGCAATCGCCCACCCCCACCCGCCCGCAACCAGGTTTGCAAAATTCTCACGGCGCGATTGCGACGAGTGCTTGGCGTTGGCTGGTGCATCCCTGCGGCCGCGCATGTTCGCGCGCGCAGCGGCCCGGCGCGACCGACGCGGCCGCGGTGGCGCTGGCCCCCCGGCACTTCCCAGCGGGCATCTCAGTGCGAGTCGGCGACTTGGGCGGGCGCGGTATCTTGGCGAGGTCGACAACAGTGGGCACGATGACGACAATGGCAATGATGGCGACGACTATGACAACGGCAACGGCAAAGCCAATGACAGGGTCGATGCTGGTCACGCCGGTGACGATGACGACGCTCTCGCATCGGCGATGAAGGTTTTGGCAGGAGTTCGACATGCGCGCGCGGCCGACGCGCGCAAGTGGCCCGCATGGTACGATTCGACATCGATCGCGCCCCGCCGCAGGACGCGCGCGAGGGCGCTCGAATAATTTCGACGCGCGGCGCGAGAGGCCCGCCTGGTCGAACTGCATAAAAGTGTTGAACACCTGATGGTTGTCGCAAGAGTTCGCATCATCGCGTGCGCAGCCTTTTTTTTCGAAAACTGAGGTTGTAAAACCATTGGTGTGATGCGTTTGCGGGGCACTCGATCTTGAAATCCGCACAAAACCTAAGGTGTTCAAGATATTCTGGCACGCGCGCGCGCGACAATGCGCGCGCGAGCATTTCGCTTCGTCTGTTGCAAGAGATTTTCAGGATAGCAAGCGCGGAAGGGCGTTTCAACGATGCCGACATGCGCGCGATAGGCACGTTGGGTAGCATGTGTAAAACATAGAAAGTGTTGTTCAGAATTCGCACGCGAGCGCGCGCGCATGCTTGCCATGACAATTCCCGATGCGAAACCACTTCCGCTGCATATGCTCTCGGGGCGCTCGATGTTAAAATCGTCGCGCATACGTAGGCGTTTCAATGAGTGCGGCACGCGCGCGAGACGACGCGCGAGCGCATCGTCCTATCTGTTGCAAAGGACTCCTGGAAACTGCTGGCCCACCACAAACAAGCGCGCGAATGAGATCTGTCGCGGGGGAGGGGGGTGGGCGATCAGGGGCCGCATGGGATGGCGCGACGTCGCATTTAGGATGGACGCGCGCGCAGGCTCACACACGAAGAACAATGCGAACAGGCGCGCGGTTAAGTCCTGGCGAGCAAGGGGGGGAGGGGGGGGAACACTCTACCCCCGCGCCACATCGACCACGCGGCTCAATGGGGGGGAGAACTACGCGGCGCGATGACTTTCTGTTCGCAGTGAGTTGTCAATTCCACCGTTCGCGCAAATCATCCCACCCACCCACCTCCAGCTTGGTTTGCAAAGCCAATGATGCGGCGATCGCGACGACTGCTTGGCCCTGGCTGGCGCATCGCCGCGGCCGCGCTAGCGCGCGCAGGTTCCCGCGCAGAGCGGTTTGGCCTGCGCGTCTGGCGCGACCGACGTGGCCGCGGTGGCGCTGACCGCTGGGGAGTTCCCAGCGCGCCTCGCAGGCCGCGCTAACGCGCGGGCACTTCTGTGCGAGTCGATGACACGGGCGCGCACGGCATCCTGGCGACGTCGACAGCGGCGGCCACGATGATGTTTGTAGCGATGTTTGCGACGACGACGACGACGACAGCGACGACGGCAAGGCCCATGACGGCGTCGATGCCGGTCACGCCGATAACGATGGCGGCGTCTTTGCGTCGGCGATGATGGTGGCCAAAGGAGTTCAACACACGCGCGCGGCCGACGGGCGCGAGCGGCCCGACTGTGACGATTCGGCACAGGTCGCGCCCTCCCCCCCCCCCCAGCACGCGGCCAAGGGCTCTCGAAGGATTTCGGCATGCGTTTGCGAGACGCACGTTTGGTCGGACGCATGAAAATGTTGAAAAAATCCGATGGTAGCCTTCAGAATTCGCACGGTTGCGCGCGCAGACCTGATTTGAAAAAATAGGTTGCAACAACTATGCATGCGCATATGTGTTCGGGACACTCGATGTTGAAGCACTTGCGGAACCTAAGGTTGTTGATGGATTCCGGCATGTTCCCGCGACGATGCGCGCGCAGTTCGCCATTGCCTCTTGTTGCAAGGGGTTTTCGAACATGGATTATTCGATAAACGAAAGTGCGCGCTTGGGTTTTGCAAAAAGGGTGGTGAGGGCGATACAGGTTGGGGTGGGTTGGTTTGATTTCACAGGTAGAATGGACGACGGGGCTGAATCAGATGCATACTGCACACTCCCAGAAAGGGGATATGTTTGGATTCGGGAGGGTGGTGGTTTTTGGGGGAGAAGAGAATCTATGGCGTGCAATTTGCGTTGCAATATCTAGTTGGCGCGATCTGTTTGCGCAACCGACGTGGCGCAACTAATGTTTGATCGCAGTGAGTTCTCAACTCAACTGTTCGCGCAATCGTCCCGCCCGCCCACCCGCAGCTTGGCACGCCAAACCCACGCGGCCATGATTGCGATGATTGCTCGGCGCTGGCTTGCGCATCGCCGCGGCCGCGCTGGCGCGCGCGGGCTCTGACCATCGACCGACGCGGCCGCGGTGGCGCTGACCGCTGGGGACTTCCCAGCGCGCCTCGCAGGCCGCGCTTACGCGCGGGCACTTTTGTGCGAGTCGGCGATTCCAGTTGGCGCGGTATCGCGGCGACGTCGAAGATGGCAGGCGCGACGATGACTGCAACGATGCTCGTGACGACGACGACGATGACGATGGCAAGGCCAATGACGGCGCCGATGCTGATCACGCCGATGACGATGATGGTCTCCGCGCGTTGACGACGAAGGTTTCGCGGGCGATTTCAACGCGCGCGCCGCCGACGGGCGCGAGCGGTCGCATGGCAGATCTGACAGGGATGGCCGCCCCCCCCCCGCTGCGCGCGCGCAAGGGCGTTCGAATGATTTCGACGCGCGCAAGCGAGATGCCCGCTTGGCCGAATTCTATGGATAGACTTGCTTTTAAAGGTAATGTTGAAGAACAAAGTGTTCGCATGTGTTCGGGTCACTCGATGATGAAATCCTTGCGGAACCTACGGTTTTCAAGGATTGGGGCATGCGCGCGCGACGACGCGCGCGCGTGCAATCCGTCAAGTTGTTTGCAAGGGGTGTTCGACAACGTATGATTTGTGAAAGACGAACGCGCGCGCATCTTTGGGCGGGCAAGACGGGGGGGCGATGCTGGCCGGGCAGGGGTGGTATAATTTGCATAAGGAATGAACGATGGGGCAGAATCATGCGTAATTGCACATCCCCAGGGTGGACGGTTAAGTTCGGCCCCGAGGGAGCGGTGGGATCGATTCGCATAGAGATTGGAGAACCTACGTGGTGAGATCTATGCGGTGTTTTTTTGTCGCGTTTTATGTCGCGGAGTCCATGCGGCACAATTCGTTTCTGCCGAATGTTGCCAACTCCCACGCTTGCGCAATCACCCCACCCGCCCACCCGCAACATGGTTTGCAAAACCTACACGGCGGCGATCGCGATGACTGCCTGGCGCTGGCTGGCGCGTCGCCGCGACCGCGCTAACGCGCGCAGGCTCGAGCGCAGAGCGGCCGGCTTGTCTGGCGCGACCGACGCGGCCGCGGTGGCCCTGACTGCCGGGGATTTTTCCAGCGCGCCTCACAGGCCGCGCTGACGCGCGGGCACTTCAGTGCGAGTCAGCGACTCGGTCAGGCGCGGTACAATGGTGGCATCGACAACGGGAGGCGCGACGATGAGGGTAGCGATGCTTGCCGAATATGATGACGATGGCGTTGGCAAGACAATGCCGCGCCGATGTGTGAGAAACGAGTGTGCCCGTGTAGTGTTTTTTTTTCTACCAGGGATCAGGCGGGGTCGATGCCGGTTTGGTTGGAATGGTAACCTTTTTGTAACATGAACGTTGGGGCAAAATCGTCTGTGTAGATTGCACATCGCGATGCTGGAGTGAGGAGTCCCGAGGGTGGGAGGGTGGTAGATTCGAATTCCTCTTGAGAGGCGAATATCACGCAAGGCCTTGACGAGGCGGCAACTGGGCGACGACGGCGGCAACATAGCCGCCAGACCGGCACACCGGCCCACACGACGGGCGGCGACGAGGCGGCGACCGGGCGGCGACGGCGGCAACACAGCCACCAGACGGGCACACCGGCCCCGACGACGGGCGGCGACGAAGCGGCAACGGGGGGCGACGGCGGCTACATGGCCGCCAGACCGGCACGTCAGCCAATTTCCTTAGAAAACAGATTAGAATCCCTGAGTGCGAGCAATGTGCTGGCGCAAAAAAGAACGGCACCCATGGGCGACCTTATGGCACAATCTGGCGAGTACGCAGCACTCGGGCCCACGAGAAGTCTGCGGGGGTGACACGAAGGTGCGGAGGCGGAGCGAAGGGAGCAGGGCCGAGCGACAAAGGCTGGATCAAGACGAAAGAGTTGTTGGAGATTTTGGCCCACCGCCACCTTGCGCATCAAGCGCAAGACGGCGATGTCCCAGCGGAGTGCCAGCGGAGCCCAGGAAAATGGGAGCATAGCATCGGTTCGGCATCTTCAGGGCCTGGGGGACATGCCGTTGAATGACAACCAGGGAACGCGGGACATGACAAGTCTGCGATATTCAAGATACGGCAACACATGGTTGCGCACGGCTTATTATTTATCACTCATCATCATTGTCATCATAATCTACAAGGACAAGGCTTGGCTCAAGCCACTTCTGCCAAGCCACTTCTGCCAATCACCTCACTGTAATCATTTGGGTTTGCCTGGACTCTTGGGGTCAGTCTGGGTATTCGTTGATTCGTGTGGGGCGCGATGGTGACCAGTGGGCAGCAGAAGAAGAAGGGCTCGCCGAAGAAGGAGGACGTTCAACGTGAGGTGCGGCAACGGGCGGATGAGCCTATGGACGACGCTGCGGAGGTTCGCGTCGCACCTGCGGTTCACGCACCGGGCACTTCGTCTTCGTCCTCCTGGGGACTTTCGGTGGCCGGGGACTTGAACGCAGCCCCGACGCTCGGCCAGATTCAGACGATGATGGAACAAATGGTGATGCACATGACGACGATGACGAACAATGTAAAGACTGAGGTGACGAAACATTTCGACGATCAGATCGGGGACGTAAAGCAGCAGCCCGAGGCAAGCCAGGAGGAGTTACGCAGGGTGGCTTCTCTTGCCAGCGGGGCTCAGGAGGGCGTGGTTGCTACGCGTTTCGAGATCGCTAAGCTCAGGGAGGAGAAGGTCAGCAAGGAGGACGTTACGAAGATGATCTCTCAAACTATGGGTCAAAAAGGACCTGTGAAGACCGCTGAGCGCCCTGGTGCGCAACCTCTGACATGGGTCGACCGGGACAACAATCCGATGCCCCAGGAAAAGGTTGAGCAGCTCGAGCGGACGGCAATCTTCAAAGGATTCCCGAAGGACACCAAAGAGAGCAACATCGTGGAGGTCATCACTGCGAACTTGGGGGAGCATGCGAACGAGGTCGAAGGCAAGGCATACACCACCACGAGGTGGAGGACTTCATCAAGACGGCCAGGAACACCGACAGGATTCAGTATAAGGACGCGCCGATCTCTATAGGACCCGATCGAGGACCAGTTTTCGGTGCAAGGGTCCGCCGGCTAGCTGTGTTCAAGAGTGTCCTTGTGAAGAAAAACGTTGAAGAGGACGCCATTGATTTTGACATTCGCATGGGTGTGCTGATGGTGAACGACACGCGGATCGGCGAGCTCAAGGGCGAGGGTGTGCTTATCCGGGTGGAGATCAACTGTCAGAACGTGGAGAGCATGGGCTGGACGTTCACGGGCAAGGACTTGCAGCTGGAGGTCGATCGCGCTTTGCGCGAATGACCCGCATTTGTGCCGCCTAATTCTGAAGTTGTTATCTCTTCCCCTTCTTCCTCCGCTCCTTCTCCTCCGTCTCGCCCCTCTCGCCTCTCTTCGTCTGCGCTTCCTTTCGCCGGTGACTTCTCTGGGTGTTCCTGGAACGCCCAGGCTTTTTTCTCTAGTAAATTGTGCCAGCAGCGTCGCAGGCATAAGTTTGTGGAGTTTTTGACGCAAAAAGTCGGGGCTGCAAGAGGTGCATGGCACCGCGGGCCGTGAGCTCGCGTTCGAAGCCTTTCCTGGCACTCGTGCCTTTTGGTCTCATCTAAGCAGGTCTCAAGCGGGGATTGCTATTTTCGTCACTCTCAGATTTTTGTCCCAATTTGATTCTCACACGTTCCATATCGTAGAAGACGGCCGGGCTGCAGTTTTACGTCTCCGCGGCCCTCTTGGCGGCCTGGACGTGTGGACTGTTTATCTGGATGCCCACTCCCCGGTTGCGCGCGCCAGTTGTTTAATTCAGATTGCTGATAATTTTCCAGATCCCAGGAAAGTCACTTCAGTGCGCTCTGGTGATTTTAGTTTCACGGAGAGCAAGCACGACCGCTGGCAAAAAGAATCTGGGCAATGGTCTGGGCACACGAACCGCATTGAGACAGTTGCGTTTCACACTCATCTGCGCAGTGCTTTTTGTTTAGAGGAGTGGTTGCAAGAGCGATTGACTTGCGATAGTGGCACGGCTCTGTCCCGCATCGACCGCATATATTGCAATCAGCATAAATCCGAGGGGCTAGATCGGCATATAGAGTGTTCTGTGCTTCCCTCCCCGTGCCACTTGTCCGCTCACAAGCCGCTGCTTTTTGCCAGGCGCAGCGGGGCTCGTGCTTCTGAGAGGGGCAATGTGAGACCAATCCCGGCCACTCTCATTGACCACCCGGATTTCCGTAGGCTCGTGCTGCAAGAATACGAAAGAGAGGCAAGTCTCAATCCGCATGCGCTTGCACTTGACAATATCTGTATTGTTAAACTCGCCATCCGCCGCGCATGCAAAATCATAGGGCGATCTAGTGTGATCAACTTGGCGTCCAGCGCTGAAGGCAAGCTTGACGCTTCTATGGGCCTCCGCCGGTGCCTTGAAAACGGGAGGGCCGACCGCGCGCATCAGTTTATGACTCTCTACCCGCATCTGCGCTCTCTTGTTGGCCTTTCGCTTTTGCCCACCCCTGCACTACGCGACCACTGCGTGGAGCTGGCGAGGCAGGAGGTTGTTGAGAGAGCGGACGCTCTCAAGGGCCAGCGGGATAAGTTGTCCGAGTTTGAAGTCGCGTCCCGTAAAGAACACATTCTGCGAAAGCTGCAAAAGCTCATCATTGGTGAGTGCCCAGCTCTCTCAGTTCTCGCGTCCCCTGGTAGTGAGGAGTTTGCGACGCAACCCAATGCTATTGCATCTTTGTTGACGCAGCACTGGGGTGGAGTGTTCACCCGGCGCCCAGTTGATTTAGCCAGAATGCGGCACTGGGACGTCCATAGTTTCGGTTCTTTTTCCCAGGCAGGGTTGCCAGCTGAGCACCCTAAGTGGCAGTTGCGTCTGTCGCACGTCGTTGAAGCAATTCGGACCTCTGGCGATTCCTCCCCAAGACCGGACGGAATACCGTACCGGGCGTGGAGAAAGCTGGAAGAGCTTGCTGCTCCTATTCTGTATGACGCAGCTCTCTCGATGCAGGAGGGCTCCACGATCGACAATGTGCCGCCGAATTTTAACCATAGCTATCTGTGTTGCCTTCCAAAGAAACCCGCAGGGACCCATCCTGCCTTCGGCGAGTTTTACACAGCTGCCAAGACTAGGCCTTTGTCTCTCATAAACACTGACAACAGGCTTTTGGCAAGCTCGTACAGGAACTTGCTGGAGCCTCTCGCTGACGCAGTCGTGTCTCCCATGCAGCGGGGGTTCTTGAGAGGCCGTTCCCTCCTCAGGAATGCGTGCGA
Source organism: Prorocentrum cordatum (assembly GCA_963575745.1). Taxonomy (NCBI): domain Eukaryota; class Dinophyceae; order Prorocentrales; family Prorocentraceae; genus Prorocentrum; species Prorocentrum cordatum. Next base: position 199,778 of record CAUYUJ010015513.1, read on the forward strand.
AATTGATCACGCTAGCATGTTGGCCAGCCTCGAGGAAAGGAACGTGGCCTTAATTTTATTTGATTTTGAATCTGCATTCCCTAGTATATCCCAGGGTTTTAGACTAGCCGCACTGGATGCTATAGGCGTCCCTCCTTTCATATGCAATGTCGTCCGCTGTTTTTATAGGGACAACACGTGTGCGATCAAATTGAAAGGGCAGGTGTTTGAAGGCTTCTCCATGACCAGCGGCGTGCGTCAGGGCTGCCCGCTGTCACCTTTGATCTTCGTGCTAGCCACAGATATGCTATTGCACCGAGTGTGCCAGCAGTCGCCTCGGAGCACGGTTCGTGCGTATGCGGACGACGACGCGGTGGTGGTCCGCAATTTCTGGCGCGAAGCGTCGACTGTTTTGCGCGTGTACAAGGAATTCGAAGTGTTGTCGGGCCTGCGCCTTAACATGGCGAAGACCGTCGTTGTTCCGCTCTGGGAAACTTCAGGGCATCAATTTCGCCGTGCGGTTCGGGATATGCTACCCGAGTGGGCGGGGCGGAATTCGTACTGCAGGCCTCGTATTTGGGATTCAAGATCGGCCCTGCCCGGTGTGCGGCCGAATGGGCCCACGCAGTGTCCAAGTATTCCAACCGTGTTCGTCTGTGGTCCGGGCTCGGGCTCGGGTTGCAATTGAATGCCAGAGTTTATAACATTTTTGCTGCGCCGGTATTGTCACATCTTTGGCAACTTTGCGATCCGCCCCCGGAGGTTGCAGCTGCAGAGGCCACTGCACTCACGCAGCTCTCTTCTGGACCGGACGGGTGGCGTACAGCAGCCGATTTGTTTAATCTGCAATCGCTGATTTCGTTTCCCGTCGGCTTCCGCTGCCTCTCGGACTGCGCATGGGCCGCCACGAGTGACAAATACTGCCATTCAAGATCACAGTGACATGTCGACGCAGCTTGCCTGGGCGCGCTTGGGCACGCAGTTCCCCGCGCGCGCGGCTGCATGGTCAGAGTGGTATGCTGCGCACTTCCCTTCAGTGCTAGGTTCGGCCACCCGCCGCGCGAGTTCGAACGGTCTTCGGGCTTCCGACTGTCAGCGCGCTCTCTATGATTCAATTCGGGCTTTGCACGCTAGCCCTGCATGCATCGAAGCCCGTTTCCGCCACAAGCTGTCCAGATGGCCCCTTTCAGCTCCAATCGGCCGCCTCGCTCGCCGAGCGCCGGGTATTTTCGAGAGGCTGAGCCTGTTGGCACCGCCACGTGTGGCGGCCGCAGTCTGGAGGACGCAGTGGAATGGGTGGTGCACGGCACGCCGATTCCAAAATGTGGGACACTGTACTCTGGGGTGCTCATGTTCAGCGCGAGACTGCATTGAGCATTACGCTATGTGCCCATTGGTCGCCAAGCTCAGGTGCAGATTTCTCGGGCTCCGGGACGTGAGCTTGGAGAGTTTCCTGTGCCTTGGCAGCGCCGGGGATAAGGAGCTCAGCCTGGCAGCGCTCGCCACGTATGCCGTGTTCTGGGCGACGAACCACTTCCGTGGTCGCGCGGCGCCTGATGCCCAAAAGGTTTCCGATGCACTGGAACACTGGTGCAAAATTGGGGCGCAAGGCCACGCTAACCTTACCCGGGCTTTCGACAGGAGGTGGCATCGCCATGGTGATACGCGGTGACTTGTTTCACTCTTCTGATGTCTGCTATCGCCCTGTCTTTTTCTCCCCTGCCTCTCCCTCCCTCCTCCCCTTCCCTCCCTCTTCCTTCTCCTCTCCCTTGTCGTCGTGCTGGTCGTTTTTCGTGTCTCTCCCTTCCTCTCCTTGTCCACTTGCTCCTGGCCCAGCGCGAGACGTGGATCGTCTTGCTCGGGCCGCGCGCGTTGGTGCGTGCGTGGGGCTCGCGCCCTTCTCGCCCCTTCCGGCCCTCTCTCCCTCCTCCGTCGTCCGCTGCTGCTGCTCCCTTCCTTTCCTGTCCCTCCTTTCTCTTTCCCCCTCTTCCTCCTCCTCTTCCCTCCTCTCCCTCACCGGTGGAGCCGCTATGTGGTTCCAGTGGAGCCCATCTTTGTTCCCAGCCCCATATCGCGTTCGGAGGCCTTCCCTGTTTGGTGAGAGCCCATCCCGTGCGCGGCAGCAGGAAAAGATGTCATCCGAATCTACAGCAGCAGCATCAGCATCAGCATCATCATCATCAGCATCATCATCGCCGTGTCCATCATCAGCATCATCATCATCATCATCAGCATCATCTTCATCAGCATCATCATCATCATCATCATCATCATCATCATCATCATCATCATTGTCGGCATCATCATCATCACAATCATCAGCAGCAGCATCATCAGCAGCATCATCATCACCTGCATCATCATCATCAGCAGCAGCATGATCATTGGCGGTATCACCATCATTGGCTACAACATTGTTCTTATCACAACCATCATCATCATAATCATCATCATCATCACAATCGTAACCATTATCATCATCGCAGTCTGTTCATCATCAGCATCATCATCAGCAGCATCATCATCGCCGTAATCAGCATCCTCATCAGCATCACCATCAGCATAAGCAGCAGCATCCACATAATCAGCATCGTCACCGTAATCAGCATCATCATCATCATCAGCATCAGCAGCAGCATCATCAGCATCATCACCATAATCGGTTTCATCGTCACCATCGTCAACAGCAGCAGCAGCATCATCTTCAGCATCATCAGCAGCATTAGCATGTTTGCCAGCATCATCATCACCGTCATCAGCATCATCGCCAGTATCATCAGAATTGCCAGCATGAGTATCATCGTCATCATCATGACCAGCAGCACTGCCATCCTCAGCATCATCATCATCACCAGCATCAGCATCATCAGCAGCAGCGCAGTCATAATCAGCCTCCGTACCATCAACGCCAGCATTTGCAGCAGCAGCAGCAGCGGCAACCTCAGCCATCCACAGCAGCACCATCACCAGCGTAGCATCGTCACATCACGACCATCACCATCAAGATACGCATCAGCATCGTGAGGAGGAGGAGGAGGAGGAGGAGGAAGAGGAGGAGGAGAGAGGAGGAATCAAGATAGGCGCGCCCGCGCCATATCTGACATCCGATCCCGCCCTCCCGTCCCTCCCACTGCGCTGGCTGGTCCTCTATCCGCACACGCGTGCCATAGCCGATTTGGAACTCCACAAAATACCCCATCGTGGCATGCGCAGTCGGAAAAAAAGGGAACCGTGTGGGACTTGTGCGATTTGGGAGACTTCCGTGGCCTGTGGGACCCGTGAAGCCCGCGATGTGTGTGTGAGATGTGTGCGATTTGTGGGATTCGTGGGACCTGCGGGAATCCCGTGATTTGCGAGGTTTGTTAGACGTGTGGGACATGTGGTATTGGCAGGACTTGTGAGATTTGCAGGACATTTGTGGGGCTTGTGAGGCATGCGGCACCGCTGGGACCTGTCGGGCTTGTGGGACTTGTGGGGCATGCGAGATGTGCGACAATTGTGGGATTGGTGGGACTTGTGGAACCTGTCAGGCCTGTGGTACTTGTGGGGCAACCTGCGACACTTGTGGGTCCTGGGGGACCTGAAGGGCCTGCGAGACATGCGAGACCTGTGGGACCTGCGAGATCTGTAGGATCCAGATAATGGCCCACGCGCGGGCGGGAGCGCCATTCTGGAAGGGCCGAAAACGTCTGGGTTGGAAAAACACAGTTGGCCGACCTATGGTAGGAAATCCAATATGTAAAACGCAATACGTGGACGGGGGCAGGATGCCAACTCGGCGTCGTCAGGGGAGAGTGGATAGCGCAAGTGTAGAGGACAGAGGGAGGAGGGAGAAGGGAGAAGGGAGGAGGAGGAGGAGGGAGGCAGGAGGGAGGAGGGAGGAGGGAGAGGAGGGAGAGGAGGGGGAGAGAGGAGAGGGGAGAGGAGGAGAGGAGGAGGACGAGGAGGAGGAGGAGGAGGAAAGGGAGGGAGGGAGGGGGAGGGAGGGAGGAGGGGGAGGAGGGAGGAGGGAGGAAGAGGGAGGGAGGATTGCGGAAGGAGGAGGGAGGAGGGAGGAAGGAAGAGGGAGGAGGGAGGAAGGAGGAGGGAGAGAGGAGGAGGGGGAGGAGGATGGGGGAGAAGGAGGGAGGAGGAGGAGGAGGAGGAGGAGCAGAGGATGGAGGAGGTAGGAAGGAGGGAGAGAGGAGGGGGAGGAGGAGGGAGAAGGGAGAATGGAGGAGGGAGGAGCGAGGAGGGAGGAGCGAGGAGGGAGGAGGAGGAGGAGGAGGAGGAGGAGGAGGAGGAGGAGGCGGAGGAGAGGAGGGGGATTTGGTTGGAGGAGGGAGGGCAGAAAAGGGAGGAGAGAGGAGGGAGGGAGCAGTGAGGAGGAAGAGGGGGGACGGAGGAGGGAAGTGGGAGGAGGGAGATGGGAGCAGAAAGGAGGGGGGACGGGGGACGGAGGACGACGACGACGACGAAGACGACGCACGCTTACGCCGACGACGCCGACGACGACCACGACCACGACCACGACGACGACAACGACGTCGACGACGACGCTGACGACGGCGACGACGACGACGACGACGACGACGACGAGGGCGACGAGGGCGACCGACGACGACGAGGGCGACGACGCCGACGCCGACGACGACTACGATGATGACGACGACGCCAACGCCGACGACGACGCCGACGAGGGGGAGGAGGAAGAAGAAGGAGGCGGAGGAGGAGGAGGAGGAGGAAGAGGAGGAGGCGGAGGAGGCGGAGGAGGAGGAGGAGGAGGAGGGAGGAGGAGGGAGGACCGAAGAGGGAGGAGTGAGGATGGAAGAAGAGGGTGGGAGCAGGAAGGAGGGAAGAGGGACGAGGAAAGGGAGGAGGAGGAGGAGGAGGGATGTGGGAGGAGGGAGAATAGGGGAGGGAGCAGGGAGGAGTGAGACGGGAGGAGGGAGGACGACGCCAACGCTGACGCCGGCACCGCTGACGACGCCGCCGACGCCGACGACGCCGCCGACGACGACGACGACGACGATGACGCCGCTGCCGCCGACGACGACGCCGACGACGGCGACGACGCCGACGACGACGGCGACACCGACGACGACGACGACGACGAGGAGGAGGAGGAGGAGGAAGAGGTGGGGGAGTGGGAGGGGGAGGGAG
>CAUYUJ010015513.1:204998-207498 GCA_963575745.1 Prorocentrum cordatum
ATCTGGTCATGACGTGGGCCCCCAGGGGTCTGGGCCCCTTCCAGGGCCAGCGTTGCATCCCGAGTCCTCTGGGCGGACGGCTCCGAGGCTCGGTCAGGTCCCCCAGAGCACTCCTTCCCCCGGGGCCGTAGGGCGACCCGGGAGGAGGGTAGGTGAGCGAGGAGGAGGAGGAGGAGGAGAGGAGGAGAGGAGGGAGGAGGGTGGTGGGCGGAGGGAGGAGGGTAGGAGGGGAGGGGGAGGAGGGAGAGGAGATGGGGAGGGAGGAGGAGGAGGAGGAGGAGGAGGAGGACGGGTCGCCTCAGCCCTTCGGAGAAACCCTCCACCCCCAGAGGCCGAAGGTTGCAAAAAGATATCCAGCTGGTCACCAGAGCGAATGCATCGTGGGCTCGATGCGTCGGGGTGGCCTTACGATCGCTTCGCAGCAAGCGAAGCGGCCCGACGCGCACAAGACGCCGCAAGCGCGGTGGCGGACATGTCGCCACGATTGTCTCACGACCCGAATGGGTCTGGGATCCCCGCCGTTCGCCGCTGCCGTGGCTCCTATAGCGATAAAAGGCCCAGGGTTCCCGCTGGGGGTGCCTTTCAGAGCAGCCGCAGCCCTCCGAAGAAAACCCTCCGAGAAGGGTTCCGGGAGGCTCTTCGGAGGGCTTCGGGAGGGTCTTGGAAGGGTTTTTGGTTAAGTCGGGCTTGTCCATCTACAGGGGGAATATTCAGAAATAGTCAAGAAATAGTCAGGGGACGATTTCTTGATCATTTCTGGGCAGTTTGGAGTATTTTTGAACATGTGTTATTTCTCGTCCAAAATCTGCCTGTAGGGGGGCATGCCGAACCTAATGGAAGTGCTTTCGTCGTGCTGGGGGGAAGCCAGAGCCGACCTTCCCGCCTGTGGGGGACCTCGCCCGCCCGAGCCCGACCTGCCCGTGGGGTTCGCGCGTGCTCACCCGAGCATGCCCCACACTCTATAGTGCCCCGCCCGCCCGACCCGACCAGCTTGTCGGGGTCGGCCCGCCCGACCCGACCCGACCCTTCGGGTGTTGCCAGAAGTACCCCTGGCCCGAGGTGCCCCCAGCTTCTCGCTCCACCTTGGAGCCCCATCGGGGCCCTCTATATATAGGCCTCGCGAGGGGTGCTCTGGAGGCCGTCAAGGGCCGCCCCGAGAAGCCTGGGGGGCCCTCTAGGCCCGAAGGGCACTTCTGGCAACGCCCGAGCCCGCCCGCCGGGGCCGGCCCGCCCGACCCGACCCGCCCGTTGGGGTTGGCGCGTGCGCGGTCGACCGCGCTCCACACTTGAACGTCCCGCCCGCCCGACCCGATGTGTTTCTCGGTCTCTCTTTGTCGGTTTCCCGACGCTCGAAGACCGCCCAAGAGGCCCCCAAGACCGCTCCACGACGGCCGAAGAGGCCCCCAAGAGAGCTCCAAGACGCACCAAGAGGGCCCCATGACAGCCCAAGAGGCGCGCAGGAGAGCCCACAATGCCGCCAAGAAGGCCTCAAGAGAGGCCCAAGAGAGGGGCCACAGACTAAAATATCCAGCTATGGGCTTATGTTGCTCCCAGCCGTACTTTAGGACCACATCCCAGACATGATCTCGAGCACCCAGAAAAGTGTCGAAACGGTGTCGAGCGAGTATCGCCTCCCAGGGCCCGACACGTAAAAACCCTCCAGCTTCGGTACGCTCCTGGCGCTCGAAATTCTTTCTGGTGGTCAAGGCTGAAGCAGGTTGGAGCATCATGACCCTGGGCTTTCTGATCATTGCGCCGCCGGCCCCACCCCTCCCGCAGGCGCTCCTCGCCCAGTGGCGCGGCTGGCAGCATGCCGCCGCCGGCGCGCCGCGGGAGGCCTCGTCGTGGCTGCTGAGGCCGCCCCGGGCGGCCGCCGCCGGCCGATCGGAGGGCGAGCGAGGCTCGATCGCGCTCGGTCGAGGGCCGAGGATCGAAGGAGGACGAGGTAAGAGGAGGAGGAGGAGGAGGAGGAGGAGGAGGAGGAGTGAGGAGGTAGTGGAGGTTGAGGGGGAGGTGGAGGAGGAGGAGAGAAGAGGAGGAGGAGGAGGAGGTAGGAGGAGGAGGAGGAGGAAAGGAGGAGGAGGAGGTAGGAGGAGGAGGCCGTGGCGGAGGAGTCGCCGCCGCCGCTGCAAGCAGGACAGGTGGGAGAGCGGCCCAGCGCGCGCGCGCGGGCGCCGACCACCGCCTGCCCCGGGGGGTCCCCTCGGACACTGGGCCCTTGAGGCCGTGATGGGGGGGGGGGGAAGGAGTCGTCGTCCTCCTCCTCCTCCTCCTCCTCCTCCTCCTCCTCCTCCTCCTCCTCCTCCTCCTCCGCGTCGCCCGTCGACGTCCTCGTCGTTCTGGTGTTCGGGGGGGAGGGGGCGCGTCCGGGGGTTCTCGCCGCCACGGTTCGGACGCGGCTCGGCAAACGGGCTGGGGCGGGCCCAAGGAGGGGTTCGAGCGCGGACGTCCCTCCTCGGGCACGCAGGTCCTCCCGTGGGATTCCCTCGTGAGCAAAACA
>CAUYUJ010015513.1:212498-243564 GCA_963575745.1 Prorocentrum cordatum
GGAAGCCTCCTCCTCCTCCTCCTCCTCCTCCTCCTCCTCCTCCTCCTCCTCCTCCTCCTCCTCCTCCCTCCTCCTCCTCCCCCCTCCTCCCCCCCTCCTCCTCCTCCTCCTCCTCCTCCTCCTCCTCCTCCTCCTCCTCCTCCTCCTCCTCCTCCTCCTCCTAGGAGCCTTGGCGGCGCCCACGAGGGGTCGGCGCGAGACGGGGGGGGGGGGGGGGTCTGCGGCGGGGCTTCCTAGAAGGCAGGGGCCTTCCGAGCAGGGCCGGGATGCCCCTAGGATGAAGTCGGGCGTGTCCTTCTACAGGGGAAGATTCAAAAATTAGTCCAAAAATAGTCTGGGGGGCGATGTCTTGACGATTTGTGGTTTGGGAACATTTGGGGGAGTGTTTTTTAGTTATTTGTCCTCCAAGATCCCCGTGTAGGAGGCCACGCCCGACCGAACCCTAGGAAGGCTTCGCCGAAGCTGGGCGGGCCTCGATCAGAGCGTGAATTACCTACCCCGCTCTCGCTTCCAGGCAGAACCAAACCATACCACGCGCCTCCTCGTCAAGCGGCCTGACCAGTACAGGCTGCAATTTGGCATCGTTTGGTATCTCTTGGAAGCGAGGGTGGTCAAAAGCGAGGTAGGTTTGTTTCCCCCCCTACTCGAAGAGGCCCCCCCACTGCCTTCCTGGAAGCCCCGCCTGCCTCCTTATAGAAGGCCGCCCAGCCGGCGTCGCCAAGGGCGCCGCCACGCGCTGCCGAGACGTCACGGCCCAGGCCCTCGGCGTCGTGACTTGTCCGTGGCGTGGACCCCCAGCGGCCTGGACCCCTGCTTCTGTCGGGCGTGTCCCCCTACAGGGGGATGTTCGACGACAAATGGAAAAAAATACCCCCAAAATACCCCACGAAGGTCAAAAAGTACTCAAAAAATAGTCCCCAGACTATTTTGGGAATATTTTTTGATTATTTTGGGGGTATGTTCAATTTTCGTCGAAAAGACCCCTGTAGGGGGACAGGCCCGACTCAAACCCATTCCCCGGGACCCGTGCTCCATCCCGAGTCGGCGCTTGACGGTCCCGAGGGCCGGCAAGGGCCCCCCGAGGCCGAGCAGCGGAAGATGTCCCGTCATGATTTGGTCATGGCCCGAGGGGGGTCTGGAGACCCTGGCATCCGGCTGCCCCAATTCTTTCGGTGCGTGGGCCCCAGAAGTTCGGACCTGTTCCCGGGGTCTTTGTCGTCCCGAGTCGTTTCGCTGGCGTTCCCCCGAGGCCCGGCGAGGGCCCCCCAAAGGCCGAAAATGGCCAAACAGCGCCCGCTCCAAATTTTTGGGGGAGCGTCGGGTCACCTCGCACGCCCCTCCGCAGCCCCGCCCGCCCTCCCCCCCAAGCCCCCCCGGCGTGTTTGTTTATTCTTTGCTCACGACGTCGACCCCGAGAGGTCTGCGCCCTTTCCCTGGGAGCGCGTGTTCATCCCGAGTGGTTCTTTGATGGTCCGGAGCCCGCGAGTTTTCACCTTGGGTCTGTTTTGAGCCTGTTTATTTTTGGATTCGGGCAAGTTTACTTGCATGGCGTTCGCCCCCCCCCCCCCCCTCGCCCCTCTTCAATCGAATACTAGCGACTTGCGTGATGTCCGCGCCCCCCGAACGTGCAAGTCGTTTGCGGCTTGCTTCAGGCTCAGCCCCCCCCATCCATGCAAGTAAATTTGCCAGAGTCTAATAAAAAACAGGCTCTTTGGATGGTCCCCGGACCCGGCGAAGGCCCCCCGAGGACGAAAATATTGAAAAAAATCCTCCAGAGATCTACGCCCTTTCCCCGGGAACCATGTTTCATCCTGAGTTGTGTTTTGGCGGTCCCAGGGCCCGGCGAGGGCCCCCGGAGGCCGAGGATAGCTGGCGAAGGACCTCCCGTCGCGATGTTTGCCACAACGCGAGGGAGTCGGTGCCCCCTCCCAACCTCCAGGCCTCCCGGATGGGGTCGGAGCAGATGGGGTCGGAGCATCGTGCCGCCTCGCCGATGCGTCGGCGATGCGGCTCGATGCGGAGCCCGACTTTCGCCATGCCCACGGCGCCAATGCATCGCCGACTGCATCGGCGATGCGGTGCGGTCCTCCGACCCCGCCTGCTCGGACCCCATCTGGGGCCGGAGGGTTCCAAAGGGGCTTCGGGGGGAGGGCCTTCTCCAGGAGGGGTCCCCCAGGGGGCTTCGCACCCCCCGTTTTGACGAGGCTCCGCGGCCCCTGGGGGAGGGGGAGGAGGAGGAGGAGGAGGAGGAGAGGGAGGAGGAGGAGGAGGAGGAGGAGGAGGAGGACGAGGAGGGGGAGGACGAAGAGGAGGAGGAGGAGGACCCCCTCCCCCCAAAGACCCCCCTTTGGAGCCCTCCGGCAGGAGGCCTCCATTCAGCCCCCTGGCGGCCAGGCGGGGCCTCGACGACTGCCGGAGCGCGGAGCTGGTCCTCCCGCGCGCCCCCCCCCGCCGCCCCGCGCCCCTCGCGGGCCGGCCGCGCCGCCGCCGTGGCCACCGCCGCCGACGCGGCCTTTCGGCGGCCTTTCGGCGGCCTTTCGGCGGCCTTCCGGCGGCCTTCCGGCGGCCTTCCGGCGGCCTTCCGGCGGCCTTTCGGCGGCCCTTCCCCTGAGCTTCCAGAGGGCTAGGACGAGTAGCCCTCCAGACCTACCCTCGGCGGCCTTGCGGCGGCCCTTCCAGAGTGCTAGAACCAATAGGCCCTCCAGACCTACAGACCGCTATCTGGACCGCCTTGGACCCCGACAGGAATTTGGGTGTCGAGGTCCCGGTTATTTTGTTTGCCCTCCTGGAAGGTCAGGGTCGGAGGCCCCCAGCGCCCGCTCGGAGGCCCTCAAAGAATCCCTGCAGCAGCGCGGCGCCGTCGTGTCCGCCACCGTCGGCGACGTCGTCGCATCCTTGCTCGCGAGGACCGAGGATCTTGGAGCCGCCTGGGGGTCTGAGGTGGCCCGGTGCTGGCTCTAAGTCGGGCCTGTCCCTCTACAGGGGGAATACTCCAAAATAGTCAAAAAATAGTCGGGGGACTATTTGTTGAGCATGTTTTAGCAATTCGGGGGTATCTTTGGAGTATGTATTATTTTTCGTCGAAAATCCGTGAGAACGGAGGCGGCGTGCAGAACTACACCAGACGGACCACGGGAGGGGCCTCCTCCTCCTCCTCCTCCTCCTCCTCCTCCTCCTCCTCCTCCTCCTCATCCTCCCCCTTCCTGACCGAGCGTCTCGGGCCCCAACGTCGTCGGCGTCGTCGGCGTTGGCGTCGGGGTCGCCGACACCGCCGCCGTCCTCGTAATCGGCGGCGGTGGCAGCGTTGGCGGCGGCGGTGGCGACGTCGGCGGCGTCGGCGTCGGCGGGGGGAGGGGGAAGGGGGAAGGGGGGAGGGAGAGGGGGAGGGAGAGGGGGAGGGGGGGTAGGGAGGAGGGAGGAAGGAGGAGGGAGGAGGGAGGAGGAAGCGGAGGAAGAAGAGAAGGAGGAGAAGGAGGAGGAGGAGGAGGGGTAGGAAGAGGAGGAGGAGGAGGAGGACGATAAGCGGATAGGAAGCGGAAGAAAGAATATGCGTGGTAGGAGGAGGAGGAGGAGGAGGAGAAAGAGGAAGATATGGTGTCCTTCCTCTTCCTCCTACTCCTCCACATCCTGGCAGTCATGCGTTGGTCTTGCGGCGTTTCCTCTCGCTCCTCCTACTCCAGGTCCCCCTCCTCCTTCTCCTCGAGGTCATCTATCTCGTCCCCCGTCACCCCTTCCCTTTACCTTGCCCCTCTGCTCGGGCTTGATGCTTCTTATCCAGTGACTGCGCACTTTGTCCGTCCGTCTGTCCTCAGGAGGGGGGTGGCGGCGGCGGTCGCAATGCCGCAACACAGCGGGCAAACTGGGCAGGAGCCTTGCAGGACGTGAGTGCAAAGGGGTGTCCTTGCGGACGGCGAGGCTTTTTGTTCGCTGGCACGTAGGCGCGCCCCGTACGCGTCGTCGGCGTCGTCGTTATCGCGGCCCGTGCTGCTCTGCTTTGGACCTGTTCTCCTTATTTAGTGGCCCCCGCCGCATTCTTCTCCCGCTACCCCCCTCGTCCCCTTCCTCCGATGTCCCTTTCTTTCAACTCCCCTTTTCCCCCTCCTCCCTCCTCCGATTCTTCCCTGGCTTCTGCCTTCCCCAGCTCATCATGATTCACCTCTTGAGCAGTTATGTTCCTAGCATTGTCCCCGCCTCGATCCCTATCCGATGTCGATCGTCGATCGTTCAATCCATCATCCATCCTCCCTTCCCCTCCGATATCGATCGGTACTTTCCCCTGCCTCATGTCAGTACCGGCGCTCTTCCGCTTCCTTCCTCCTCTTCATCCTGTCATCCTCTTCCTATTCCTCCTCCTCCCCCTCCTCCACCTCCTCATCATCCTCATCATCCTCATCGTCATCGTCATCATCAGCATAATCATCATCATCATCATCATCAGCAGCAGCAGCATCATCATCATCATCACAGAAGCAGCAGAGTCACCAGCATCTTCATCAGCATCTGCATCATCATCAGTCAGCATCATCCGCATCATCAGCATCATCAACAGCATCATTATCACCATCATCAGAATCGTCATCATCGTCGTCAGCATCTTCATCATCATCATCATCAGCATCCTCATCATCAGCATCAGCATCATTAGCAGCATCATCAGCGTCATCATCCTTCTCATCATCAGTAGTAGTAGCATCACAATCATCATCGGCATCAGCATCATCATAATAAGCAGCATCATCATAATCGTCTCTGCATCTTCTCCTTCAAATCCGTGTGACTGAGGTCTCTGCGATATTGCGGCACCTCTTGCACAGCGACGCGGTATCCGTCCAGATGGTCGGTGAGCTGTTCGACGGCTGCTCCGGCGAGGAGGAGATAGCCCGCAGGGCAACGGTCGGTAATCGGTTACTCACGCTGGTCCTCTTCTCATCCTACTCCCCTTCGTCCTTATCCCCCTCACCACCCTCATCATCCTTGTCATTCTGATCCCCCTCTTCGCCCTCGTCCCCCTCATCACCCTCCTCCCCCTCAGCGCCCTCATCCCCCTCATCCCCCTCATCGCCCTCATCGCCCTTGTCGTCCTCATCGCCCTCATCCCCCTCATCACCCTCGTCCCCCTCATCGCCCTTATCGTCCTTCTCCCCCTCATCCCCCTCATCGCCCTCATCAGACTCATCCTTCGCTCGGGCATGCCGCTCACCTCGTTATTGGCCCCCTCGGGCCCCCCGCCTGGCGGCCTTCCTCCCGCCCGGGCTGCTCCTGCCTCGGCCCACTGCTCGGGCGTGGCGCATCCCTTCCCTCCGCGGAGCTCGCGCTCTGGCCTCTCTTTGGAGGGCTCGGCGCACCTCACAACTGTGATAAAACGTGATAAAAAACAAGTGTGATAAAAAAGCGTGTGACCATATGTTTTTCATCACACTTGTTCGGAGTCACGTCTCCTCCTCATTTCTCCTTCCCGGTCTCCTCAGTGGCAGAGGCGAGCAACGCGCTTCGAGCATCCACAGGGTTGTGGCATGGTGCTTGGTGTGCGTGTCTGTGCCTCGTCCTGCTGCGCTGCAAGATCTTGCAGCGCCTCCAGGCCGCGTTTCCTGTCCTCCATGTGTATCGTGGGCGCGGCGATGAGTACATCAACCAGGCATTCGGCTGGAAGGGAAGAGGAGGAGGAGGTGGAGGAGGAGGAGGAGGAGGAGGAACAGGAAATAGAGAGGGAGGGATGAGGAAGAGGAGAAAGAAGGGAGGGGAGGACAATCCGGATGCGCTCGCCCCATATTTGACATACTACCCTTCGCACCCATTGCTTTGATGTGTTCTCTATCAGCCGGCGGGTGTCAAAGCGGATTTGGATCCCACACAAGGACCCCATCGTGTCATGCGCAATCAGAAAATTGGAATTGTTGACACTGGAGAAGGACGTGGCGGATGAGCAGGAGGATGAGCAGAAGGAAGAGGAGGAGGAGGAGGAGGAGGGAGGAAGGCGAGATGGTACAGCAGCACCAGGAGCAGGAGTGGGAGGAGCGGGAGGAGCAGGATGGCCAGGGAGAGGCGGAGGTGGGGAACGGAGCCCGGCGAAAACGGTGAGGAGAGGCTCGGATCTGGAGAAGTGGCCCGCGCTGCGGCGAGAGCGCCATTCTGAGTGACGGGGGCAACGCGTCGATCCTACAATGAGGCCCAAGTTGCAGCGCGGTCACCATTTTGAAACACCGAAAACGTCCCGATTGGAAACACATGTTTGCCAGCGCGTACCCCCAAACAGCAAGTTGTTGCAATGTGGATGTATGTATAATAATAATAATAATCATCATCATCATCATCATCATCAGCAGCATCATCATCATCATCATCATCATCATGATCATACTAAAAGAAAAAATGGTGACAATTGTGTGGTGCAATCTACGCGGCGCAACGTATGTGTTGCAAGCTATGCTATGCAAGCGGCGTGCTGTAGTATGAGATGTGGAGCAAGCTGCGTGGTGTAGGCTATGCAGTGCATGCTGTGTGGTAAACACTGCGTATCGCAACATATGCGGCCGCCCAGCGCACGAGGCGCCCTCGACGCGCCCATGGGCGGGCACCGGGCAATGCCTCGGCACACCCACCCAGCGCACGACGCGCCCACGGGCGGGCACCAGGCGAAACTTCGGCTGAAGTCGGGTGCGTCTCTCTACAGGAGGCATGCTCGAAAGTAGCCAAAACACAGTACGGGACCGACGGTTTGACTATGTTTGATATTTGGTGGGTATGTTCGGGCTCTCGTCCAAGGTCTGCCTGTACGGGGACACGCCCGACCTGAACCTCGGCACACACACACACACACAGCGCACGAGGCGCCCATGGGCGCCGACCACACGTGCTGCGGCCGAGAGCCCGACACACCGAGTGGGTTCGCTTTTAGATATGAAGCAGGCAAGCAGCGCAAGGACCCCTTTGGGCGCAAGGTTCTGTTGGGGAATCTGAAAGACCAACATTTGAAGTCTCGTGTGTGCTAACCACATGCATGGAGGGGCGGGATGTGTTCAGGGCGTGGTCGGAAAAGAGAAGAGAATAGTGCTCATATGGATGATCCTGGAGGAGCTGGAAGAGGAGGGGAAAGAGGAGGGACCCGTGCAAACCCAAGACTCATCAACGATGTTGGAATGAAGCCTCCCTCCAAGACCCCTCTTCAAGAAGCTTCCCTGAAACAGGGGAAGAGAGAACGGATGGAAGGGGGAGGGAGAAGGATGGAGCACAAGAGAGAGATTAGCAGGAGGGGGGCCACGAATAGAAAACACGAAGCAGAACCAGACGGGCAGATCTGGCGGGCAGACCCTAGCAGGCGGGTCGGGAAGGCGTGCTCAGGCGGCCAGGTCGAGCAGGCGGGTTACTGAAGCATGAGTCTTGCATGAGTCGCGAGGAAGTTTCGAGCGATAGCGCAACTCCCAAGTAAATCCTGAGAAAGGCCAGAGCGTGAGCGTGATTCATGCGTGTCGAGGGGCGCGGCGCGCTTGCGTAAATCACGAGGAAATGCCACGCGAGAGCGCGATTCCTGCATACATGTTAAGGAAATCCCACGCGACAGCGCGATGTTGGAGTACACTGTGGGGAAATATCAGGCGGGAGCCGCTGTTGCTGTAAATCGGGAGCCAGGGGCCCAATCTGAGCCCCAGGACATTCCTTCTGTAAAAACAGGGTGCGAGCTCCTGGGGGGAGCACTGCGAGTGAAAAACAGTGGGCACTAGGGGGAGGCATCAACAACAATCATGATTTAGAAGTGAGATCTGAACGTGTATACACGTACATGTAAATATAAATACATACACACATACACACACATGCATGCATGCATGCATGCATGCATGCATGCATACAGACATACACACATACATACATACATGCATGCATGCATGCATACATTCATACGTACATACATACATGTCTACATACGGACATGCACGCATACATACATACATACATACATACATACATACATACATGCATGCATGCATGCATGCATGCATGCATGCATACATACATACATACATATATACACACCTACATACATACATACATACATGCATGCATACATACATACATACATACATACGTACGTACGTACGTACGTATGTACATACATACATACATACATGCATGCATGCATGCATGCATACGTGCATACATGCATGCATGCATGCATACAGACATACATATATGCATGCATGCATACATGCATACATACATACATATCCTTCGACCTACATACAGACATGCATGCATGCATACAGGCAGAGACAGGCAGACAGACACCTATCGATACACCTATATATACATACAAGCATACATCCATACATACATACATACATACATGCATACATACATACATGCATGCATGCATGCATACATACATACATACATACATACATATATACATACATACACACATATGAGCCACCGAGCTGGCGTTGAGTGGTCGAGCCGGAGAAGCACCAGAGGCGGGCGGCGCGGGCGCGCGGAGCTCCGGCGCTCCGCGGAGGGCCTGCGCCCACGACCCGAGAGTCTGCGACACGTCGGGCGCTCTCCAGGAATGGGGGCCCAAAGAAGATGCACCACCTTCGCGTCGAGTCCTCCTCTCTCCTCTTTCCGGCGAGAGGGAGGGGGGGAGGGAGGTGGTGGTGGTGGTGTATATTTGGGGGCCCCCTGAGGAAGGGCCTCGCCATCGAGGGTCGGGCCGAACCCAAAGAGGGGGATAGGGACAGGGGGGGGTCACGAGAGCTGCTGCAGGCAGCCGGTTTCGGCCCCGCCGCCGGGCCCGTGCCTCGATGCCTGGGCGCCTCCGGGCGCCGAGAGAGGCGCCGGGAAAATCAGCTGCGCGTGAGCTGCTTCTCCACCCTGCCCTTAAGCTATCCCCCCCCCCTTTTCGTTCGCCCCGAGAGGGGGGGGGGGGTTTGGCTTGGATTCCCTTCGGGGATCATCCGTTAGAACTGGAGCGGTGCAGAGAAGAGTAGCATGGCCCCTGCGCAAGGATGACGCGCACGAGTCGAGAAGTGTATACGATTTCCCCCCGAGAGAGGGGGGCTCTTTGGGCGCCCGAGTTATCCGGGGTAACTCGGGTCCGGGGTAACTCGGGTTCGGATTCCCGAAAAAGGGACCCGAGTTACCCCTGACCCGAGTTACCCCTGATGATTCGGGGCTCTGGACGCCCGAGTTATCCGGGGTGACTCGGGTCCGGGGTAAGTCGGGCTCGGATTCCCGAAAAACGATCCCGAGTTAGCCCTGACCCGAGTTACCCCTGATGATTCGGGGCTCTGAGCTCTCGTCTCGATGCCTCCGAGCCGACTCGACTCGGCGTCGACGGCCCGTGAGATCCTCCGATGCGGTGTGCGGCGGCCTCGGAGCCCGAGCCGGTGGGCTCCGAGGCCTCGGCGGGGGCCGGTGGGTCTGCCGGCGTCCGCCGATGCGGCTTCGCCCGGCCTCGGCTGCCGATGCCTGCAGATCCTGTGGAGAGAAAAAACAAACAAAAAAAAAAACAAAAAAACTGTGGAAACACACACACACGTGTGTTTGTTTGTGATTGTTTTTCCACAGACGTGTGTGCGTGTGTGTTTTGTTGTGTGTTTTTGTTGTTTTTTGACTGTTTTTTTTGTTTGTTTGATTTCGATCACCGACCCGGCTTCTCGCTTCGATTCGGGGCTCCCCTGCACGTCCAGCGCGCTCCAGGAAGGGCCTCGCCTTCGAGAGGGGGCGAGGCTTGGGCGTCCCGTCCTGGGAGCGAGCCGGCGGGCGTGCAGACGGCGGTGGCTCCGTCGGCGGAAGTTTTGGCAGAGGTTGAGCGTGCGTCCTCCAGGAGATGGCGTGCTGTGGGATTCAGGGTTTCCCGGAGGTGGATAGGCCTCCTACCTTGACACGTCGATTGAGGAGTTGGCAGTTTTCGGTTCGCGAGGGGGCGCTGCGGCCGTTATGTTTGCGGGTCCAGGTCCGTCGGTTTCGGTCCCAGGCCGTTTTCACTGAGGGGAGGTTTGCTAAAGGGAGGTTTGTCCACCGCCGAGTTTCCCCGGAACCCGCCAAAGAGGAAGTACAGAAGCGATGGTTCACTGGCGTCAATGCAGCTGTCAGCTTGTGGCAAAAAGGCAATGTCATATTTTGCGGTCTTCGCGATGAGGGAATTGCGTTCTTCAATGAATGCTTTTGTTTGGTACTAAGATCACGCCGGATATATACCGGCGAATAGCGCCAAATAGCGCCCAGTAGCACCGAGTAGTGTTAAAATTGCGCCTGTTAGTGCCCAAGTGGCGCCCAAGAACGCCCGATGGCGTCATATGAGGGAGATTCAGTACGTCCGCTGGGCGCGCTGTTGGACACGATTGTTGGGCGCCATGGGGACGACCAAAGGTTTCCACGAGTTACTTTCTAGCTCTCGCGCCCTCCATGTCGGAGGGCACCAACTATACACCTACACCGATCCTGGGCCAGGCCGATCCTGGGCCCAGGATCGGTGCATGTGGCTTCCTGCCGAAGGCAGGAAGGCGTGCACGCCGATCATGGGCCAGGGTGATCCTGGCCAGGATCGGTGTTGGTGCATGGTTGGTACCCGCCGATGCATGTGCTCTTGAGAGGACCTGGCAGACGCGGCCCTCGACAACCCCAAGGCCGCACCCGCGCTGCTGCTGCTGCTGCTGCTGCTGCTGCTGCTGCTGCTGCTGCTGCTGCTGCTGCTGCTGTGCCGGGAGGCGGCCGGGGCCAGAGGCTCAGAGCAGCCCGGAGGGCAGCACCTCCTCCTCCTTCTCCTCCTCCTCCTCCTCCTCCTCCACGTCTTCCTCCTCCTCCTCCTCCTCTCCTCCTCCTCCTCCTCCTCCTCCTCCTCCTCCTCCTCCTCCTCCTCCCCCTCCCCCTCCTCCTCCTCCCTCCTCCTCCTCCTCCTCCGCCTCCTCCTCTTCCTCCTCCTCCTCATGCACCCACTATCCTTTGCGCAGGGCGCCGCGCAATTGTAGAAAGTGGCACAAGAGAGAATGAGAGAGAGAGAGACAGAGACAGAGAGTGAGATCTGGCGGCAAGGGCCTTTTTCTCGGGGCGACGTCTTGCGTTCTCCGGCGTCGGGATGCTTTCCAGCAGATGCGTCTCGCCGAGGGCGTTCTTGGGGTGCCCGGATCGGCCCGAACGGCCGCCGAAGGCCCAAGTTATGACACGAAAACTACCAAACGCGAGAGAGAGAGAGAGAAAACAAACAAAATATATACATGTGTATATAAATATGTATGTATACATAACTCTATATATATGTATACATACATATATATATATATATATAGGTATATATACATATGCGAATGACCCAATCATATGCAGTTGCTAGTGCCGGATTGTGGGTACCATTTTCAATGGAGCTCCTTATGGGGCCACGAACCGTGTGAGGGGCGTGCCGAATTGGGCTGGGTGGTGCCATGCGAACCTTCCCACTGGAGCCTTCGGTGGAGCATCCTCTGGGGCCACGAGATGTGTGAGGGGGTGTAGCGAATTGGGTGCGGTGGTGCCATGCGAATCCTCCCACTGGAGCCTTCGGTGGAGCATCCTCTGGCGCCACGAGACGTGTGAGGGGGTGTACCGAATTGGGTGCGGTGGTGCCATGCGAACCCTCCCACTGGAGCCTTCGGCGGAGCTCCCTATGCGGCCGCGAACCGTGTGAGGGGTCTGCCGGGTTGGGAGCGGTGGTGTCATGCGAACCTTCCCCTTGGAGCCTTCGGTGGCGCTCCCGATGGGGCCACGAAACGTTTGAGGGGTGTTCCGAATTGGGCGCGGTGGTGCCATGCGAACCCTCTCACTGGAGCCTTCGGTGGAGCTCCCTATGGGGCCACGAAACGTGTGTGGGGTGTGCCGAAATGGGCGGGGGAACGGATGCGGACGCGGACACTGGAGCCTTCGGTGGAGCTCCTTATGGGGCCACGAAACGTGTGAGGGGTGTGCCGAAATGGGCGGGGGGACGCATGCGGACGTGGACATTGGAGCCTTCGGTGGAGCTCCCTTTGGGGCCACGAAACGTGTGAGGGGTGTGCCGAAATGGGCCGGGGGACGCATGTGGACGCGGCCACTGGGGCCTTCGGTGGAGTTCCCTATGGGGCCACGAAACGAGTGAGGGGTATGCCGAAATGGGCGGGGGGAAGCATGCGGACGCGGCCATTGGAGCCTTCGGTGGAGCTCCCGATGCGGCCACGAACCGTGTGAGGGGTGTGCCGAGGGGGGCGCATGCGGACGCGGCCACTGGGGCCTTCGGTGGAGCTCCCTTTGGGGCCACGAAACGTGTGAGGGGTGTGCCGAAATGGGCGGGGGGAAGCATGCGGACGCGGCCATTGGGGCCTTCGGTGGAGCTCCTCATGGGGCCATGAAACGTGCGAGGGGTGTTCCGAAATGGGCGGGGGGAAGCATGCGGACGCGGCCACTAAGGCCTTCGGTGGAGGTCCCTATGAGGCCGCGAATCGCGTGAGGGGTGTGCCGAAATGGCCAGGGGGGCGCATGCGGACGCGGCCACTGAGACCTTCGGTGGAGCTCCCCCTGGGGCCACGAAACGTGTGAGGGGCGTGCCGCAATGGGTGTCGATGATGGTGACGATAACGGCGATGATAATGTTACGGCGATGCTGATGGCGATGATGATGACGATGATGACAACGACAACGACGACGACGACGACGAGGAGGAGGAGGATGATGATGATGAGAGGAGGAGGGAGGGGGCAGCGGGAGGAGTGATCGCGGGGACCGTCTCTTCAAACCGAGGACCGAGCACCACAGGATGGTTGAGGAAAAACAGAGGCCGTCTAGGAAGTCGGACACGTAACGTAGCCAACGTGGGCGAGATCTGGGCGCACATGTGGTCGCATGTCTTTCCAGCAGTCGGCCCTCGTGTGGCTCAACATGTATGATCCATCGCGTGCGTTCCGCATCTTCCACGTGTAAATCCAGACACCTGCTTCCAGCTTCTCGGTAGTGTGACACCTTGAGCACTGCAATGTTACGACCCCCAGAAACTTGTATGGAAGTCAATGAATGTGGCATCTCGGTGATCTCTTGTGAGGCCTCTTGAAGACCTCTTGGGGCGTCTCGGGGGCCTCGTGGGCCTTCTTGGGGCCATCTTGGGCGTCTTGGAACGCTGTCAGGCTGTCTTTGATGCCTCTTGGGCCCTCTTGGGTACTTATTGGAGCGCCGTTGGCCCGTTGGGTCCTTTGGCCTCTGGGCATGTCATGAGAAGAAGCTCGGGAAAGCGCGCGAGGGTCCGGACGATTTGAGATCTTGGTTTCCTTGCCACGGGATAGAAAAGTGCCATACAGCCAAGACGTTGAAATAAGGAAAAGTTTGTGCTCGGAAGGGGCTCGGTGTTCCTTAAGTCCTTCTATGGCTGTTCCTCCAGCCCTCCTCGTGCACGGAGGCGCTTTACGGGCCACAACGGGGTTTCGTTCCGTTTTGTGCGTTCCTTATTTCAGCAGCCCGATTGTATTGAATACAGAGTACAAAGAATTCTAGAAGCTTGGGGAACACTTCACTTCGTGAGTCGAGGCGCGTTGACTGGTGTGGATATAGATTGGTGTACACATATAGATGTGTGTGCGCATGTAGATATATCTCTGTCTCTCTCTCTCTCTCTCAATATATATATATATATATATATATATATATATATACATATATATATATGTATATATGCATCCCTCTTGTTATTTCTCTTTCTATATGTACATATATGTATGCAAATCGAAAGGTTTTAATGTGCACGGACACAGACACAGCCGTTAGTTATGTATTGCAGTTGCGTTTGCACATGCATACACAGATAGTATACATGTGTATATGTGCATGTGTGTGTTTACATGCGTCTCCCACTCCCGGAGAGCGCACGACGGCCCAGGGATGATGAGAGGTATGGGTCGATGTGTGATGTGATTGGCGTGTGACAATTTGATTGCCGCGTATGAGCTGGTGTGTATGAAGCGCGAGCGTGGTTCTAGCGTGTAAAGAAATACACCATGCATATTTTGATGTACGCATGCAAGCAAACACACATATAAACAGACAGACAGAGAGAGATGTTCCTCTTTGCCGTCGCGCACGCTGCAACTCCTCAGATTGCCGTACTGAAATGGTGAACCGTAAGCTCCGAGGTGGGGGAGTTTGTGGACGCCATCCGCCGGCTGCTCGACGAGAAGAAGTTGGCGAGAGCGGACGATGTGGTTGAGGCTTCCCGCAACTAGAAGCTGGCATGGCCTGCCCGTTGTTGGTGCATTGGGTGCGTGCGTGTGTGACAGCGTACGGCAGGTTCGCGTCGTGTCGACCGGCGGCGACCCCAGCGCGGGCGTGTAAGGTTGAACGCCGCCTGTGGCCCAGAATCGGCCAATCGTTGAACGATCCGGAGTTAATGAAACGGCCGATCGTTCAAATTTGAACGATCCCCGCGGTATCAGGAACCAACGCCGAAGTCGACACGACGCGAACCTGCTGTAGATTGCTACAGCCTCATACCACCGCATGCATGCGACAGTCCTTATGGCTCTCGATTCCACTCTATCGGGTTGCGGAGCCATGCGTGTCGAGGCGATGACGAGAGGGGCAAAATTGGGACACTGCATCATCCCCATACCCATTCGGCCTCCAGAGCTCTGGGGAGTGGTGGTTATCATACGAAGTCACCGTCATCATGTTCTGTGCCTTGGGTGTGCACGGTACCAGGGCCGCTTTCGATCCGATTCGATGTCGATCCCCGGCCAGCTCAGTCCGATTCGATGACGTTTTTTTGTTCCCGGACGATCCGGTGCGGCCGATGTTTGCATGTTGCATGTTGTGCGCCGTTGGGCGGCCGATACGATTCTAGTATGATTCCGTGCCGATGCAGCTCGATCCGACGCACGTTGCGATTCGATTCGATTTCTAGATTCAATGTTGATTTTTGTTGGTGTTGCTCTCATCCCTAATCAAATACATTGTGCAAGGACGTCAACGCGGAGTCTAGCTGTACTGACTGCGTCTACACGCTGCGCCTTCTGGTTGCTGCCCGACGGCACGCTGACGGCACGCTGCTAAGGAGAGACGCCATGGTTTCTTCTGCGCGTGGTGCATGTTCATTTTTTTCATTGGACACGGGCCTAGGATTGTGCAATGCATGGGGCAGACAGTTGTGGGTGTTTGGAGCCTTGCTGGCATCGACGCAGGACAGCACATGAGCGTAAACTGTTCGATGTCCGCGCGGATATATCGTCCTCTGGCGGCGCTCCGCGCGCTAGGGTTGAGTCGGGCACGTCCCTCTACAGGAGGAAAATCCGAGAACAGGTTAGACATTATATGGGGATGATGTGTCGTGCTCTTTGGCTATTGCTTGACTTTGTGTTACGCTTCTTCCAAAGTCAGCCTGCAGGAGGACATGCCCGACCTAACGCTAGGGGAGGGGAGTCCAGCGCCGACCGCACGAGTCCGCGCGGGCCTCCGAACATTGATGCGGGTGCGGGTTGTGGGTTCCGTTGGGGACAGACACTTATGGATGTCTCGCACAAAGTCAAGCTGCGGGAGGCAGAGACGCCATGATTCGTAGGCGCGTTTCAGAGCAAGGTCCAGCCAGACCATTTGGTTCCAGGCCGCCCGAATGGTACCAGAGCAGAGGGGCGGAAGGATCGCACCGCATCAGCGATGTGGCACGATCCACAGCCCGATGTTCTCCAACCCGACGTTGCCGACACATCGCCGCGGGCTCGGGTTCGGAGTGCCCCGACATCCGAGGGTGCAGTCATCGACGAAGGAAAAGTTGCATACTTAGACACTCTTCACGCTTCGCTCTCGCCCTCTCCGCTTACAGGCTTCGCGCGCGAGGCCGCAGGGACACCCCTCGGCTCAGGGCGCTGGTATGCCCCGCCTTGGCTCCTCCCCTCACGGGGCTATGGCGGGTGCCCCTACTCGCGGCGAGGGGCCTTCGGCCCTCTGGCGGCGTCAGCGCGAGCTGCTGCCGGCCCCGCCGCCCTTCCCAGTGCCACTGGCGTCATCGATGCCGCGGCCGCCGCTTGCGTCGCCGGTGCTCGATTGCCGTGACGGCTGCCGCCGCCGCGGTGGCTCCACTGCCGCGCGCGGCTTGGCGCCGCTGGTCACCTGGCTTTCCGTGCGCGCCGCCGACGCTTCTGTCGCGGTGGGCACCGCCTGCGCCGCCCGCACCGTGGCGCCGCGGCCGCGGCTGGCGCTGCGCGCACCGCTTCCGCGCTGTCGCGCCGCGCATCGCCGCAGCCGCCGCCGCTGCCGCAGCTGCCGCTGCCGGCACCGCTGCTGCTGCCGCCGCCGGCTTCCCTCTGGCGGTGGCGGCGGCTGGCGGCGCCGCGGCCGGCGTCGCGGCAGCGCTGCCTCAGCGTGCGAGTCAGCAGGGAACTCCTTCGGCCCGTCGCGCTCGGGTCAGCGCTCCCCCCCTGGGGTGTGTTCCCCCCGGTGGGACCCCACGCTTCTCCGCACCTCACTGCCAAGTGCTCCGCACCTCGCGATCTCTCCTGGCCTACGACTGCCTCCTGCTCGTCCTTCTCCCGCCGCCCCAGACCTTGCGCGTGAGGTCGCTGGGAAGCCCCCCCGGCCCAGGGCGCCGGTTTGCGGGCCTCCTCATCCGCTGGGGTTCCCCTGGCCGTTCCGGCGGTCTGCCAGCTGGCCTCCCCCTCCGGGGATCTCTCTGGACTTCCCGGGGCTTGCGCCTCGCATCGAGTCTGCCGCCTCCCTCTTCCCGCTTGGGGTAGACGGACACCCGGTCCTCCCCCTCGCCGCTCCCTCCGTGGGTCGTGCTTCGCGCCCCTGGGCGTCTGCCGGCCGCCGCTTCTCCAGCGCTGTTCCGGCGTTTCCCGGCGATCGGCGATCGGGCCTCTGGCCTTTCTCCGCCTCGCAGCTCGGTCGGGGCTTTCCCACCGCTCCCCCACCGCCCCTCCGCACCACTTGGTGTTTGGCGATCCAGATTTTACGTTGAGCGCCCACACGTCCTGCCCCTTCTCGTGTGGGGGGCCGCCGTCCTGCGATGGTTCCTGGCTTTGTCCACGGCGCGCTGTTCGTCACGACTGTCTTCGGCATCTGGATCGTGGGCATCTCTATTACCTCCTGGTGTTGCACGACGCCCAGAAGTTCCTCCTGGTGCCGGCGCTCCTCTGAGCGGCAGTGAGGTTCGCTTGCTGTCCGTCTCTCCTGCTCGTTCTTGTTTTTTGCTCTTCGCTTTCCTTTTTCAGTTGCGGTAGTTCAGGTCGTTGCCTGTGTGCAATATCTTGGACGCCGCCCGACTTTGCCTCGCCGCGGTCGAGATCAAAAAATCCCCATCAGCCTGTTCAGAAACCTTGCCCGTGAGAAGTGACGGGAGGAGGGACGAAGAGACACATATAGCGAAACAAAGCAGAAAAAAACAGGACGAACAGACAGATTTGCGGGAGCAAGGGGATGGCCTTGGAGGGCCTATTCGGGCCATCCTTGCGGCCGCTGGGGGGCGAGGGGAAGAGGAGGAAGAGGAGGAGGAGGAGGAGACAAACCGCCTCTCTGGGCCCTCGTGGGGCGTTCCTGGGCGCTCTCGGGGCCATCGTTGGGCCGCCTTGGGGCCCTCACGGGGCTATCTTGGAGCCCGCCTAGCGAGCCCTGGAGGGCCTTTGGAGGCCATCTTGGAGGTTACCCCCGTTTTTCTGGGGCCTTCAAATTCGTCTTTGGGGGCCCTCTGGGACGCTCTTGGGCGATTTTGGGGCCGTCTGGGGGGCCTCTCGGGGTCATCGTGAAGCGTCAAAAGCGCATCGGAAGCGAAACGGCGAAAAGGCAAGAATCATTTTTTTTTTTCCTCGTCGGTGTTTGGAGGATGTTGGCCTCTTCGAGGGGGGGCACTTGGAACTGTCTTGTGGCCACCTTGGGGCCTCTTGTTGGAAGCCATCTTGGCTATCTGGAGCCATTTTGGAGGCCATTTCGGAGCATCGGAGGCAATATTGAGCCATCGTGGACATCCTGACACCTCGCGAAACCCCCGAGACAAATCTCAGGGAGGGGAGGGGGAGGGTACCTCCCCCCGAAGGAAGAGGGTTTGGGAAGAGGAGAGAAGAACTCACTAGACCACCTTAGCCCACATGGCTGGTGGGATTATTCAGAGACACAAGTAAGAACCCCTACCAAATGCAATCACTGCGTTCGCACAGTCGCGATACGTGCGGACTTCCGGAATTTGACGCACATGCCGTTTTTTCATCCTTCAAGACATGACGCTGAAGTAAGGACCAAGGACCACTTGGGGTTCAGGAGGGGCTCTGGTTCTCGGGCCGCTCCTTGGGCCCAGGTCGGGGAGCGCATTCGCGGCCGAGGCATCGTGGCCAGAAAAGCCCCCTTCGCTTTTTCCGCGGGGCCCCATATTCGCCACGGCCGCCCACCGCGCTCTGTCCCTGCTCGCCTGACTGCTGCTGCTCCCCCGGCTGTTCATCGTCGAATCCTTCGACGTCTGAGCGTCCCTTCTTCCTCTCGGCCGTTCCCCCGCCTCCTCGCTCGCCGGCCAATTCGCCAGTTAGTGCCCCTATGTAGTTTATCGCTGGAGCGGAGTTCGCCGCTTCGCCGCTGACGGACAAAATGTTTGTGGAGCTTCTTGT
Organism: Prorocentrum cordatum; assembly: GCA_963575745.1. Classification (NCBI taxonomy): domain Eukaryota; class Dinophyceae; order Prorocentrales; family Prorocentraceae; genus Prorocentrum; species Prorocentrum cordatum. Next base: position 231,069 of record CAUYUJ010015513.1, read on the forward strand.
GGTTGCACGATGAGTGTATGGTTGATGGCGGATCTGGTTGAAGGTGCGAGGGGGGCACACCAGCCGCACTTGGACGATGCACCAGTCCACGCTTCAGCCGCGAAGCAGGGCGGGGCCATCAGCATAAAGCGTAGGGGGGTGGTCGCGCCCCTCAGGGACGAGTCTGGCCTACGGGACGGGTTCCCACTTGGGCTGATGCACGGTGCCGGCCGGCAGTGCACGGGGAGGGGGCACAGGGACGAAAAGAAGTACGGCGACGGGTTCGCGGGCGTGGTTTGCTGCGGTTGTTCGTGTGCGGTACCTCGGGCTCGGAGTGTTTCGATCATGGGCTTCCGAGGACACAGTCAAGACGTTGGGGTAAAGACCACTTCGGTTTCAGGAGGGGCTCAGGTTTTCGGCCCGCTACCCAGATCCACATGGCCGAGGCCGTGGCCAGAGGAGCCCCTTCGTTTTTTGTTTGGCGTCCCGTACGGCAGCATCATGTCTGCACACGTCGTCTCTAGCAGCTTGCGGTGGACAGCCGTTCCTCCGCGTGCTTCCCACGCGCGCGCGCGCCCGAAGGAGCGAGAACGACGCCGACCCTCGCTGGCGCACAGAGCCTGCATCGGCACTGTTCAAGAGGGGACGGGCGGGAGGAGCAGGGTGAGGCCAATGAGCGTGATCACTGATTCCAGGGCACGGCACTCGCGGAAAGCGGTCAAGCTTGACCGAGTGTAGAGCATTGCTACAGGTCAGAGCAGTTGCGTTGTGCCCATGACCGAGTGGTTGATAATTGGTGTCATTATGAGATGTTGGTGCTACGTCGTCCCCGATACCCTACAGCATTTACATGATATCCCATGCTGGCATGTAGTCACGATTTTACTATAGCCGTCGTGAGTCGGCATTGTTAGTCGTCATCCTTGTCTGTACGCATTTTGTTTTCCATACACTCGAAGGTTTTGGACCAAAAAGTCGCTTGTGAGGACGACCTCAATTCCCCGGTCCTCCTCCCCCTGCTCCTCATTCTGCTCGCCGCTCCTCCAAGAATCCCTGAAATCTGTTCGAATAGTTCCAACTGGCTTAAGCCCTGAACGTCCACCCACCCTTCTCAAATTCCCCCCTCCCCGTTCTCCCACCACTCCTCCACTCGTTCCCCCCTCCTCGAAGAAGCCTAGAACACTTCACGATTCCCATCAACCACTCCCAGCCCCCTTCTCACGCCTCTTCTAGAGGAAAAGCAAGTACATAAGCATAAGCCTTTGGAGATCCGCGCGGACTTCTTGGATCCATATTGGACCCCCCTCCCTGGCGCGCGGGATGCGCCAGGGGCGGCGCGGGAGGCGCCGCCAGGGGGCTCTAGCACCGATCCGAGATATCCGCGCGGAACTCCGAAAGTTCATGTTCGTGTTATGTGATGTTCCCCGTTCGTCCGAGGTCCCGGCTTTGGAGACCTCTGCGGCCCCAAGTCGCTCGAGGCGTCCTCGCAGAACGACGCAAGTCTAGAACAGCTGGGTGACCCCGGATCTCCACTGACTCACCACGCGTTTGGTCAGCACAGCGTTTACCGGCGGCGAGCCTGGGGGGAAGTGAGAAGGGGCGGGCCTTCTCCGAAGGCTCGGAAGCCCCCCAGCCTTCCGAGAAGTTTTCGAAGCGTCCCCCGAAGGCACAGAGCTCTTCTCAGAGGGCCGGAGGGCTTCTGAGAAGCCCCGCCGCTTTCTGAGAAGGCCTTCTCCTTCTCGGACGCCAGGCGGTCTTCGGGTCATAGCCCAGCTCCCCCGCGGCCGTTAGGGACCATCCGGGCACCCCTGGAACGCCCTCGGCGAGACGCGGCCGCCGGAACGCCTCCCGAGACTGGGCAACCGCCGAGAGCCGACGCACACGGTGCCAACCTGCTCCTCCTTCCCACTTCCTGAGGGGCCTGCTCTCCACCACCACCACCAGAAGCTGGAGGGGGGAAGGAGGTGGAGGGTGAGGAGGAGGAGGAGGAGGAAGAAGAAGAGGAAGAGGGGGGGGAGGACCCCCTCCCCCCTCCGACTTCTTCTGGTGGTGGTGGTGGGAAACAGGCCCACACTCCGGCTTCCGGCAGGAATCCCCGCGGCGGGCTGCTTGAACCCGCAGCGTGCTCCGGCCAACGTTTCCCTACACTCGTTCCCAGTGCGCTGGCCTGGAAGCTCTCCATAGCCAGTCGTCCGGGCCCTGTCCGGGCCCCTCACTCGCCCGCCCAGCTTGGGGGCCCCCGTGCAGAGCGGCCGGCTCGGGCCCGGCCAGGCCCCGGGCCGGGCCCGCTCCGCGCCGAGGGCGGCGCCCGGCCCGCCGGGCCTGCGCGAAGGGGGCCGGCGGCTCTGCTCGGAGGCGCCCCCCGCCCCCCTACCCCGCGGGGTGCGACCGGGGGGCGGCGGAGGGGGGCGCGCGGGGGCGGCGCCGAGGAGGGGGCCACGGCGAGGGCGAGGGCGAGGGCGAAGGCGAGGGCGAGGGCGAGGAGGAGGAGGAGGAGGACGACGACGACGACGACGGCGACGGCGACGGCGACGGCGACGGCGACGGCGACGTGTGGGGGCCCCCGAGCACACCCCCCCTCCCTCGCCTCCGGCCCTCCCCCTCAATGGGCCACGGCGGCTCTGCCCGGAAAAGAAGCGCCCAGGGGGGCCGCCCTGCCAGCCCCAGCGGGCGCGAGGGGCTCGTTTTGCTCGGAGCTCCACGGGCCCCTCCGCGGCACGGCGGCGGGCAGAGTGCGGTGGCATCGAGGCGGCGCCAGAGCTCCACGAGCCCCCCGCCCATCCGATGCCCACCTCCTCCCCCTCGCCATCGTCGCCTCCCCCGCCGCCCTCCTCCCCCTCGTCCTCGCCCCCTCGCCCCCCCCTCGCCCTCGTCCATTCCCTCCCCAACCCCGCCCGCCATCGTCCCCTCCTTCTCGCCCTCGTCCCCTCCCTCCCTCCCCCTTGGGCTCGCCCCGTCCACAGTTACAAAAGATTGCTCGCATCTCCTCCCTGACCCTGTCCGGAAGATCTCTGGCCCCCTTTCTCGCTCATTTTTTCTTGCAAACAGGAATTGGCAGAGTTGTTCGTGCTGTTGTTGTTAATGGTGTTGGTGGTGGTGTTGGTGGTGTTGTTGTTGGTGTTGTTAGCGGTTTGTTGTTGTTGGTGGTGTTGGTGTTGGTGTTGGTGTTGGTGTTGGTGTTGGTACTGTTGTTGGTGGTGGTGGTGTTGTTGGTGGTATTGTTGGTGGTGGTGGTGGTGTTGGTGGTGTCGTTGTTGTTGCTGGTTTGGGTGTTATAGGTGTTGATGGTGTTATTGCTGCTGCTGTTGGTGGTGTTGTTGCTGCTGCTGCTGTTGCTGTTGCTGCCGTTGTTGTTCATAGTAGTGTTGTTGTTGGTGGTGTTGTTGGTGGTGTTGCTGTGGTTGATGCTGTTGCTGTTGGTTGTGGTGTTGTTGGTGGTGCTGGTGTTGGTGTTGGTGTTGGTGCTACTGGTGTTGTTGTTGGTGTTGTTTTACCTGTGTACTTACCATCAAATAGTTTTCTGTGTTTAGAGATGGTGCTCCCTCTGCAGCGTGGGCCTCATTTCGGGTCGGCGCTTTCTTCCCGTCGTGCCGAATGACGCTCTCGCCCCAGCGCGGCCCATCTTTCTGGATCCGAGGTGTTGTACATCGGTGTCGCTCCCCTCATTTTCCCTCCTCCGCCTTCCCCTGGTCCTCCTGCTCCCACTCCTTCCTTTTCAGTTCCTGCTGATGCTGATGTTCTTCCTTGTCCTCATCCTTCCTCAGCTTCCCTCTTTTCCTCCTGCTCGTTTTCCTGCTCACCCGCCACCTCCTCTTCCTTCTCCTCCTCCTCCTCCTCCTCCTCCTCCTCCTCTTTCTCCTCCTCCTCCTCCTCCTCCTCCTCCTCCTGCTCCTCCTGCTCCTCCAACTCCCCATCAGTATCCTCCTCCTCCTCCTCTTCCTCCTCCTCCTCGTCGTCCTCCGTACGCAGCTCCCCTTTTTCCGATTGCGCATAGTTGACATGATGCGCCCTTTCCCGGAGTCCCAGATCGGCCACGACCCGCGTTCCAAGTACAGGGAAATGTTGGTGCCATGGGAAGGATGTCAGAAATAGCGCGAGCTCACCCAACTTGCCCCTCCCACTCGGAGGAGGAGGAGGACGACGAGAAGGAGGAGGAGGAGGAGGAAGGAGGAGGAGAAGCAGGAGGAGGAGGAGGAGAAGGAGGAGGAGGAGCAGCCCACCGCCGCTGGCACAGCAGAAGGGGGGCAGGCCTGCCCCCTCCTGGCTGCAGCACATGGCCGCCCACGAAGGCCCGCTGTCGCGCCACGCCTGCCGCCAGCCAGGGCTTGGGTCTGCAGGTCTGGGCTGTCGCCCTGGTCGGGGTCGTCGCCCTCGTCGTCGTCGCCGTCGTCGTCGCCGTCGTCGTCGTCGTCGTCGCCGTCGCCGTCGAGGGGAGGAGGAGGAGGAGGAGGAGGAGGAGGAGGAGGAGGAGGAGGAGGAGGAGGTGGAGGACGAAGAGGAGGAGGGGGAGGAAGAAGAGAAGGAGGAAGAACAGGAGGAGCTTACGCGCCAATGTCGGCGCAGACGACCCCGTTTTTGTTGGCGTCGCTCGGGTGTTGGCGCGGCGCTCCCCCCCGCCCTCCCTTCTTCCTCCCTGAACCCCTGCATACCGGCCAACTCGCTTTGTAGTGCCCCTGCATCGCTGCCACGTAGCAGCGGATTGCCCCGCCTCGCCGCCGACGGAAAAAAGTGCTGGCGCGGCGCTGCCACGCAGGCGGGCCGGCCCCCCGGTGCGGCTCGCTGCAGCAACGCGGGCGCTGCGCAGGGTGGCCAGCTGCGGTTGTGGCCGTCCTCGCGCAAGGCCTGTGCTTGGATCGTCGCCCACCCGTAGCGGCTCCGCGCCCACACCAGGAGTCAAGTCGGGCATGTCCCTCTACAGGAGGACCATTCAAAAGTAGATAAACAAATTCTTTACGCTTCGCGTATCCCCACCAGCACATCTCACAGCAGCAACTCTCGCGAAGCATGCCGACAGTCGTGTTTTTCAGGCGTGTGTCCGCTTGGCCCCGCATATCTCCCCTGTTCCTCCTTCCTCCCGCCTCCTTGTACATCCTCCTTGTGGGGGGAGCGGGAGAAGGACGAGGCGGAGGAGGAGGGAGAGAAAGCGCTCCTCGTGGTTTGAGTCGTGTGGGGTTTCTCGTCCTGGTGTGAGTCGTTCGGGCCCTTCTTCCTGGTGTGAGTCGTTCGGGCTCTTCGTGGTGTGAGTCGTTCGGGCTCTTCGTCCTGGTGTGAGTCGTTCGGGCTTCTCGTGGTGTGAGTTGTTCGGGCCCCTCGTCCTGGTGTGAGTCGTTCGGGCCCCTCCTCCTGGTGTGAGTCGTCGGGCTCCTCCTCGTGGTGTGAGTCGTTCGGGGCCCTCGTCGTGGTGTGAGTCGTTCGGGCTCCTCGTGGTGTGAGTCGTTCGGGCGCCTCGTCCTGGTGTGAGTCGTTCGGGCTCCTCCTTCTGGTGTGAGTCGTTCGGGCTCTTCGTGGTGTGAGTCGTTCGGGCCCCTCGTCCTGGTGTGAGTCGTTCGGACTCCTCGTGGCGTGAGGCGTTCGGGCACCTCGTCCCCTTTTGGGGCGTCTTGGGGGCGTCTTGGCGGCCCCAGGGGCTTCTAGGAGCGTCTTGGGTGCCTTGGGGGAGCCTCTTCGGGCCTCTTGGGAACCTCTTGGTGGTGTGAGTCGTTCGGGCTCCTCGTGGTGTGAGTCGTTCGGGCGCCTCGTTCGGGCTCCTCGTGGGGCCTCTTGGGAGCCTCTTGGAGCCTCTCGGGGCCTCTGGGGCGTCTCTTGGGGGCCTCTTGGGGGCCTCTTGGGGGCCTCTTGGAGCTTCTTGGGGCCTCATGGGGGCCTCTTGGGAGCCTCTTGGTGACCTCTGGGGGCCTCTTGGGGGCCTCTTGGGGGCCTCTTGGGGGCCTCTTGGGAGGCTCCTGGGAGCCTCTTGGGGTCATCTTGGGGCCTCTTGCGACCTCCTCAGAAGCGGAAATGAGCGCTGCCCCTTGAGAAGGAGAAAATGACGCCAAAACCTTCGTAAAATCAATAATTTTGCTATGAAGGACGATGAGCGCGGCCCCCTCAGAAGGCCAAAAAGGGGCCAAAACCTTAGTAAAATCCATGCTTTTGGCTTGAAAGACGAGTTGAGGCGCCAAACGGTCTCCCCCCCTCGGGACCAGAATCCTCGTGAGGGTCGTCGTTTTTTGGCCCTCCCAGGAGTCGAAAAAGACCCCCTTGCCACCACTCCGCCCGCCCTCTCCAGGTCCAGGGGAGGGGGTAGGGGGAGGGGTAAACCCCTCCCCGAAGGGGAAGATAGGGGGTTAGGGGGTTGAGAACAGAGAGAGCTCCCTAAACCACTCACGCCCAAAGGGCTGGTGGGATTCTGGGACGATGCTTCGACCACTATTGTTGACTACTTTTGAACATTAGTTGGCTCTCTGGTGCAATTGTTCGTCCGAAAGCCGCCTGCAGGAGGACATGCCCGACCTAAGCCTGGATCCCCGGCGCACAGCGGGCAAGGGAAATTCACCTCCACGGCATCTCTACCGCACGGCGTTGGGCACAGCGCCGGCGCCGAGACCGCCCTAAAGAACCTAGCCAAGACGCACCAGCACATCGTCATACATCTTCCCCTCAGTCAAGACATCCAGGACACCGCCAACCTCCAACGCCCGCGAGGGCCAGCCCGCCGACGACGCCATGCTGCGCACGCGCGGTGCGAAGCATCCCCATAGGCTCCAACGCCCACGGCGACTACGAGGTCAGCGAGGAGGAGGCGGAGGAGGACGAGGACGAGGACGAGGGGGACAAGGAGGAGGTGACCACGGCCGGGGCCCCCTGGCTTCTGGGCCACCGGGGCGACCACGCGGCCCTGCTGCCGCCCACCACGCCATGGCCCCCCGGGCCCCCGACGGCCCTGGCTCGAAGAAGAAAAACAGCAGAAACAGAAACTTCGGACGGTGCGCGCGGATTTCTTGGATCGGCGCCCGGGTCACCCTGGCGGCGCTTGCGGCGCCGCCCCTGGCGCGATCCGCGCGCCAGGGAGGGGGGTCGGGCGCAGATCCCAGAAATCCGCGCGGACCGTCGAAAGTTTGTGCTTATGCCGTTTGTGGTTATTATGTTTATTCTTATGCTTACAGTTCTGCTTGCTAGTATGATTATTCGTGTTAGTATTGGTATGTTGTTCGTGCTCTTATTGGTGAGATCATTGTTATTACGAGTACGGTTCTCATTGTTGTAAGTATAAGTGTTCTTTTTCATTCGTCATATTGTTACTGCCATTATTGTTATCGTTGGTAGTATTATGTTTGCGATTCTTCATACGTTAATTCATAATGTTGGAATATTGGTATCGTTCGTATGAGTATTAGTATGTTGAGTTGTCTCATTCTTGATCTTTTGGTAGTATAAGTCTTAGTCTGCTTCCTCTTAGTAGTGATATGACGTGTAGTGTTATGTTTAGTACTGTTCGTAATTGTATGTCTGTTATTATTATGTGTGTTCTTCCCTCCCGACGGCCCCCACGACCCCCTGCCCCAGCCGACGGCCCCCACTGCCCCCCCGCCCGAAAGGGCCCCGCCCCCCGACCGCCGCCCACCGAGGGGCCGCCTGCCCTGAGGCGTGGAGCCCGCGGGGGAGCATCTGCCCAGGGGAGGTAGCCACACAGCGGAGGCCAGTGCACAAGAAACCTTTCTCCTCCTCCTCCTCCTCCTCCTCCTCCTCCTCCTCACTCCTCCTCCCCCTCCTCCTCCTCACTCCTCCTCCTCCTCCCTCCTCCTCCTCCTCCATCCTCCCTCCTCCTCCTCCTCCTCCTCCACTCCTGCCACCTCCTCCCCCTCCTCCTCCTCCTCCTCCTCCTCCTCCTCATCCTCCTCCTCCTCCTCCTCCTCCTCCTCCTCCTCCTCCTCCTCCTCCTCCTCCTCCTCCTCCTCCGCCTCCGCCTCCTCCTCCTCCGCCTCCTCCTTCTCCTGAGAAACCCAACCCTGAGACCCCAGGACGTCCCTTGATTTTTGGCGTGGGAGCACGTCACGCTTTCCGTACAGCAGAACTTTCGACGCCCAAGAAACCCCCGGCACCCTCGAGGCAAGCAGGGTGTCTCTTGGCATGGGCCTCCACTGCAGGGGGCCGCTGGCCAGCCCGAGGCTGGCGCAAGTCTGCTCCTCGGCGGGCTCCCCGCCCCGAGGGGCCGCTCGCCCTGCCAGGGGGCCCGCGGGGGACACGATGCCCGGGGAAGACGCGGTCATTAGGAACAGCCGAGGCCATTCCCGGGGATCCCCCACCCCCCCCCCCCCCCGACTGCCCCACGGCGCCTAGCCCAGACCGACACCTCCCTTCGACCCACCACCACGACGGCCCCCCACGACGGACCCCGCGACGGCCCGAGCGACGGCCCCCCGCGGCCAGCGGCTCAGCCGACGGCCACCGCGCAGCCCAGCGGCACGTGCGCGGCCCAGGGGGGCCAGGGACGTAATGAACCCCTTCGGTCTCGCACGATGCCGCACGGCGACTCCCCGAGCCGCCTCCAGCGCGAATGCCACCGCTGGCGGTTCATTTTCCACCTGCCGATCGCCAGCGAGAACACCACCGCTGGATGCCGCGCCCGGCCTCTCCCTTCCTTCGCATTTCACTGCGTTCGATTCCCGCACTCCCCTCCTCCTCCCTCATCCTCCTCCCCCTCCTCTCCTCCTCCTCCTCCTTAACCTCCTCCTCCTCCTCCTCTTCCTCCTCCTCCTCCTCCTCCTTCCTCCTCCTCCTCCTCCTCCTCCTCCTCCTCCTCCTCCTCCTCATGCCTCCTCCTCCTACGCCTCTTCCCCCCTCCTCCTTCTCCTCCTCCTCCTCCTTCTCCTCCTCCTGCTCCTCCTCCTCCTCCTCCTTCTCCTCATATCCTCCTCTGGGGGGAGGCGCCGTCCCCCCAGAGTGTACGGCTTGGCAGACGCGTGGATATCAAACAACAAAAATCCTCCTTCTCCTCCTCCTCCTCCTCCTCCTCCTCCTTTCAAAAAACTGCACTTGTCAGCACCCGTGGTACAGGGGCACCCCCAGCAGGGGGGACTTGCTCTGCTCACGATGGGCAGGGAACTGGTTGGGCGGAACACGGGGGGCGGCGCATGGCTGAAGGATGGGAGAGGCTCCGCGGTGGAGGATGGCTCCCTTGGAGCGGAGTAAACCTGTGGCCTGGCCTCAGGGGTCGAGCGCAGACGGTGCCCCGGGGGCGGGGCCGCGAATTCGTTCGTGCGCTTCTGTTCCCCCCCCCCCGCGGGGCCCAACATGCCTCCGAGAGGGCTCCGGCAGGGGCCCCAGAGGTGGACCTCGAAGGCGGCCGCGGGGGCCCTCCGCCCAACAAAAGCTCCCGAGACGGCTTGCGGCCTCCAATGGCAGGAGACCCTAAGACTTAAGAGGCCTCTGATAGGCCTCTGCTCCACGACCAAGACACGATACGGCGGCAAGCGAGGGGGCAAGCGAGAAGGAGGAACACGTTTCGAACGTGGTCGTCGGTTCTCGGCGGCGGTCTTCCAGTCTCGGGATGTGTCCCAGCGGCTGCGTCTCGCCGAGAGCGTTCCAGGGGCGCCCGGATTGTCCCGAACGGCCACGGGGGAGCTGAGTTATGACCCAAAAACCACCTGACGTCCGAGAAGGTGAGGAGCTTTTCAAAAGGTGGCGGGACTTCTCAGAATCCCTCCTGCGTTCTGAGATGCTTTCTGTGTTGTCGGAGAAGGCTCAGAAAACTGTTCAGGAGGCCCGGGGACTTCCGAGCCTTCTGAGAATGTCCGCCCCTTCTCACATCCCCCCCTGGGCTCGCCGCCGAACGATGGCGGAGTAGACCGAAGGCACTGGCGATGGCCCGACCCGCCCGATCGCATCATAGGGGGCGCATCAATAGCGCAGGGAGCGAAGAGATCGGAGAGAAGGAAGGGAAGAGAGGGGATCGAAATGAGGGGAGAGATGGGAGAGAGAGGGAAGAGAGGGAAGGGGACGGAGGGAGGGGAGCAGAGTGAGGGAGCGAAGATACGGTCGGACCGAGGTATAAGATCGAGGTCGGCTCGGGGAGGGTACCCTCATGTGTTTCGCTTTTGTTGGGAGTGTTCTTGTGCATCCTGGGGGGTGGGTACCCTCGAATGTTCTTAAATTTGGCTGGCGGAGGATCTCATGTTCTTGAAGGATGTTGTACCCTGTCCTAAGTCTGGCCGTAAGAGGGAGAGTGAGGCGCTGCAGGGACAGGTGTGCAGAAGGATCGACCCGTGGCAAGACGGGCGCTCGAGCTGTCGGGTGGTTGTTGATATTCATGCTCTTGCCGATGGCACGCAGACCACGGCCAGAGCTCGTCTGGTGCCCGCCCGCAAGTCCGCCAGGCTGCATTGCCGACGACGAGGCCGACAGAAGACGCGAGGGCGCTGCCGGAAGTGGCGGGCGGACCGGGAGGCGCTCCCCTGCTTTTGTTCGCGTGAGAGCGAGTGGACGAGGAGCATGGTCACGATTCTCTGCTCGTACCGTCGATCCCCTCCTCGACGACTGTACGTTGTGGAATGCGCCCTGCGGCTGTTCGCTGTCTAGGCACAGTGCCCCACGTCAAGAGTGTAGCATGCGGGCTCCTGTGTAATTACATGTCATGTGCTCCGGCGAGCTGGTCCAGATCGATCATTGTCGTCGTGGTTCTTTCATGCCCCCCATTTCCCTCCTGTGCTCTGTCCTCCGTCATTCGCTGTATCTCCTAGCCCGTCCGTCTTCCCTCTTCGTATTTTCCTCGTCTGTTCAAAACACCATTTACTAGCAATCGTTGCACCACGCAGGGAGGATTGCGACGACCAGGAAGCTCAAGCAGCCGTTGTTGACGTCGACCTCCTCCTCCTCCTCCTCCTCACCCTTCTCCCTCCTCCGTAGTTCAAGCAACAGGGTTACCCAGAATTTGCTCAAATAGAGACACTGCTGTCTGCGCGAATGTCTTGGGCCGGCGCTGAAAACCCCTCCCCGCAGCTTTGTTCCAAAAGCGTGGAAGGCGCCGCTGTCGAGGCGGTTCCGCTGTCGGGGGCCCATCGCTGATCTGTCGGCGGTGCATCGCCGATTCCACGTCGATGCTGACCCCGTCCCCCCACGTTGCCCCTCAGGGGAAGAGGGCAACAATACAGGCCCGCCTCGCTCCTCCCCCGTGTGTACCCCCTACACGAATAGGAGGAGGAGGAGGAGGAGGAGGAGGAGGAGGAGGAGGAGGAGGAGGCGCCGCCAGGGCTGTGGGCAGGAGAGCCCCGCCCGGACCCAAGAAATCTCCGCGCGGACCTCAAAAAGTTGATCTCGTGCAGGCTGCAGTCGGGCATGCCCCTCTACAGGAGGAATATCCATGATACCAGAGAAAAACCCCATCAGGGCTATAGGGCTAGGGGGCTATTGAGCAAGAGGACTGTAGAGCTATAGGGCTACAGAGTTGTGGGGCTATTGGGCTATAGGGCACCCCTGGGCACCCCCGGTCACCGCCGGGCACGCCCGGGCACGCCCGGGCACCCGGGCACCCGGGCACCCGGGCACTCGGGCACCCCCAGGCACACCCCGGGCACCCCCTGGGCACCCGGGCGTGCAGCGAAAATCGGCGGCCAACCTCACCCCCGGGCACCCGGGCATTCGGGCGTGCAGCGAAAATCGGCGGCAAACTTAACCTGACCATATGAGTCCGCTAGGACCCATATAGAGGCAAGCTCTGATTGGGGAAAACATAATTTCAAAAAAAGCCCGACCTGAGTGAAGGCCCTGCGGCTGGTGCCGCCGACCCTGAAAGGGGGCGCCCGAGGCGTCCAGGAGGCAGCGAGTCGAAGGGGAAAGCGTCTCCCAGGGATGGGGGGGGGGGAGCGGTCGCAACCCCTGGGACCCCTCCCCACCCCCCAGCGTGCAAGTAAGGGGCGGAATCGCGCAGCGGTATCGATCTTCTCTAACTTCTCCTGAGCTCCAAAAGCTCAAGCCCGACCCATCGGGCGTCTTCTCTCTCCACGCCTCTAAGCGCAAGCGAGGGGGCGCTAGAGCCAAAATGGGCAATAGTACATATATGGACGGGCCCCGCACGTCAACTCACTCGCACTCCTTGCACTCCCGAATCTCCATGCTCAGGCTTGCTCCGATCCAGATCTGCACAGCGGGGAAGGGATCAATGGGAAGGGGCTTTGCCCTTCGACGCGATTACCACTTTGCCCGATGTCTCTTTGGCTGGGATGTCTGAAGGAGAGGGCGCACAGACAGGGACAGGGGGAAGCGGTGACGACGACGACGACGACGACGACGACGACGACGACGACGACGAGGACGAGGACGACGACGACGACGACGACGACGACGACGACGACGACTCAATCGGAAAAGCCCCTCACACACGCCGACAGGGTCGGCAGACTTGAGCAGTTGTTGCTGTTCTGCTACTCCTCGATCCTCCTCGCTCGGTCCCTTGCTCGCTCGATACCTACCTACCTCCTTACCTACCTACCTGACTGCCTACCTACCTGCCGAAGGCTCGGCCACGAAGCCTACACTCCAG
>CAUYUJ010015513.1:243664-246164 GCA_963575745.1 Prorocentrum cordatum
TAGTAGCCGTAGCCGTAGTAGTCGTAGTAGTCGTAGTAGTTCTGGTAGTAAGAGTCGTAGTTGTAGTAGTAGTAGTAGCAGTAGCAGTAGCAATAGTAGTAGTAGTAGTCGTACTCGCAATCGTAGCCGTAGTAGTCGTAGTCGTAGTCGTAGGCGTAGCCGTAGTAGTATTAGTATCCGTGGTAGTAGTAGTAGTAGTAGTAGTAGTAGCAGTAGTAGTAGTAGTAGCAGTAGTAGTAGTCGCAGTAGTAGTAGTAGTAGTAGTAGGTGGTAGTAGTAGTAGTAGTAGTCGTCGTCGTCATCGTCGTTATAGTAGTAGTAGTAGTAGTCGTAGTCGTAGTCGTAGTCATCGTAGCCGTAGTCGTAGCCGTAGTCGTAGTCGTAGCCGTAGTAGTCGTAGTAGTCGTAGTAGTCGTTTTAGTCTCAGTAGTCGTAGTAGTCGTAGTCGTCGTAGTCGTAGTCGTAGTAGCCGTAGTAGCCGCAGTAGTAGTAGTAGTAGTAGTAGCAGTAGTAGTAGTGGCAGTGGTAGTGGCAGTGGTAGTGGTAGTGGTAGTAGTAGTAGTAGTAGCAGTAGTAGAAGTAGTAGCAGTAGTAGTAGTAGTAGTAGGCAGTAGTAGTAGTACTAGTAGTAGCAGTAGTAGTAGTAGTCGTAGTCGTAGTAGTAGTAGTAGTAGTCGTAGTAGTAGTAGTGGTAGTCGTCGTATTAGTAGCAGTAGTAGCAGTAGCAGTAGTAGTAGTAGTAGTAGTAGTAGTAGTAGCCGTCGTCGTAGTAGTACTAGTAGTAGTAGCAGTAGTAGTCGTCGCAGCAGTCGTAGTAGTCGTAGTAGTAGTCGTAGTAGTAGTAGTAGTAGTACTAGTAGTAGTAGTAGTAGGAGTAGTAGTAGTAGTACTAGTAGTAGTAGTAGTGGTAGTGGTAATGGTAGTAGTAGCGTAGTAGTAGTAGGTGGTGGTAGTAGTAGTAGTAGTAGTAGTAGTAGAAGTAGTAGTAGTAGTACTAGTAGCAGTAGTAGTAGTACTCGTAGTAGTAGCAGCATTAGTAGTAGTAGTAGTAGTATTAGTAGTAGTCGCAATAGTAGTCGTAGTAGTCGTAGTTGTCGTACTAGTCGTACTAGTCGTAGTAGTCGTAGTAGTCGTAGGAGTAGTAGTGGTACTAGTAGTAGCAGTAGTGGTAGCAGTAGTAGTAGTAGTAGCAGTAGTATTGGTAGTAGTAGTAGTAGTAGTAGTAGTAGTAGTAGTAGTAGTAGTGGTAGTAGGTGGTGGTAGAAGTAGTAGTAGTTGTAGTAGTAGTAGTAGTAGTAGTAATAGTAGTTGTAGTGGTACGGGTAGTAGTAGTCGTAGTAGTCGTAGTAGTAGTAGTAGTAGCAGTAGTAGTCATAGTAGTCGTAGTAGCCGTAGCAGTAGTAGTAGTAGTAGTAGTAGTAGTCGTAGTCGTAGTAGTAGTCGTAGTAGTAGTAGTAGTCGCAGTAGTCGTAGTAGTCGTAGTAGTCGTAGTAGTCGTAGTAGTAGTGGTAGTAGTAGTAGTAGTCGTAGTAGTCGCAGTTGTAGTAGTAGTAGTCGTAGTAGTAGTCGTCCTAGTAGTCGCAGTAGTCGTAGTAGTCGTAGTAGTAGTAGTAGTAGTCGTCCTAGTAGTCGTAGTAGTCGTAGCAGTCGGATAGTTGTAGGTAGTTGTAGTAGTAGTAGTAATAGTAGTAGTAGTAGTCGTAGCAGTGGTAGTAGCCGTAGTAGTAGTAGTAGTATTAGAGTAGTAGTAGTAGTAGTAGTAGTAGTAGTAGTAGTAGTAGTCGGAGTAGCCGGAGTAGTCGGAGTAGCCGGAGTAGTCGTAGTAGTAGTAGTAGTAGTAGGAGTAGTAGTAGTAGTGATAGTAGTAGTAGTAGTTGTAGTTGTAGTTGTAGTGGCAGTAGTAGTAGTAGGTGGTAGTAGTAGTAGCAGTAGTAGTAGTAGTAGTAGTTCTAGTACTAGTAGTAGTAGTAGTAGTAGTAGTCGTAGTCGTCGTAGTAGTAGTAGTAGTAGTAGTAGTAGTAGTACTAGTAGTAGTCGTGGTAGTAGTCGTCCTAGTCGTAGTAGTCGTAATAGCCGTAGTAGTCGTAGTAGTCGTAGTAGTCGTAGTAGTCGTAGTGGTAGTAGTAGTAGTAGTAGTAGTATTGGTGGTAGTAGTAGTAGTAGTAGTAGTAGCAGTAGGTAGTAGTAGTAGTAGTACTACTACTACTACTACTACCACTACTACTACGACTACCACTACTACTACGACTACTACTACTACCTCTACTACTACTACTACACTACTACTACTACTACCTACGAACTACTACGAACTACTACTAACTTCTACGACTACTACTACTACTACTACTACTACTACTACTACTGCTACTACTACTATTACTAGTAATAATAGTGGTAGTGGTAGTGGTAGTAGTAGTCGTCGAAGCCGTAGTACTAGTAGTAGCAGTAGTAGTAGTAGTAGTAGTAGTAGTAGTGGTAGTAGTGGTAGTAGTCGTAG
>CAUYUJ010015513.1:251164-256164 GCA_963575745.1 Prorocentrum cordatum
AACACGCCCGACCTAAACAGACCTCCTACCCTGACACGTCGATTAAGGAAGTGGCCGTTTTCGGTTCGCGAGAGGCCGTCGCGGCCGTCATTTCTGCGGATCCAGGCCCGTCGGTTTCGGTCCTAGGCCTTTTTCACCAAGGGGAGGTTAACCAAAGGGAGGTTTATCCACCGCCGACACTGTCCAATCACAGAGCGAAAGTTGGATTGAACGTCTCGCCCGACTGAACGCGCCATCACTGAGCGAATCGTATATTTCATGTCCCGCTCGCCCGAGCGGCGTCCCCGGTGGTTGTGATGCATCTTCTCCCCATCTTGTCCCATCACCGAGTGAAGGTTGCCTTTAATGTAGCGCCCGCCCGACTGAACGCTCCATCACTGAGTGAATCGTATATCGTATATTTACCGTCCCGCCCGCCCGAACGGCATCCCTGGTGGTTGCGACATATGCTCCCCCATTTTGTCCTGTTGCCGAGCGAAGGTTGCATTTAATACCCCGCTTGTCGCCATCGACGTCGCCGTCGGGGCACCGGCCGGAGCACGGCGCATCGGGCCACGTTGCTTGCCACGCATCCCCGCGGCACCGGCCAGACCCCAGGGCGCCAGGCGAGCCCCTTCGAGCGCAGAGGTCTTGCCCTACGTGCAAGTCTTGGCGGAGCACGGCATGCTTCGGTGTCGTTCGGACGTGCGAGGCCAGCGTCAGAAAGTCTGAAGCATCTTGGGAACGAAGCCAAACCATGCACGAGGGCCCGGTGGCCGAGCGCTGGCAAGATGTGCCGAGTTTGGTGCACGGAGCCCTGTGTGGGGAACGCCTGTGGATTCTTGGAAGCCCGTGCGTGTGGAACGTTCTGTGGCAGGGCGCTGTACGCGAAGCCCCACGTGCGGAAGTCGATGTGCAGAAGTCTCCATATATGGTGTGTACGTGTGTGCGTGAAGTCCAACGGTTGCATGGACAATCGTGCGTGGAGTCTAGTGTGTGCGTGTGGACGACACTTGTGTCAAACCACCCTGCAGCCCACTGCGCAACCCCCCGCGGAGCCCACCGCACAGCCATCGCACAACCCACAGCGCAACCACTTGCCGAGGAATTGTTCGCCCACGATATGGTACATTCAAGACGCTGAAATATGGACCACCTTGGGCTCAGGAGGGACTCCAGTTTTCGGGCCGTTTCTTGGATCCAGATCGGGGAACTTGGTTGTTCCCGAGGTTCGCCGTGGCCTAAAAAGCCCCTTCGCTCCTTCTTCAGCGACCCTTCTTGCACTACGATGATTGTATGTGAGATGTATTCATGCATTCCTCCCGCTCGACATCGTATTGCTGGCCCCACTTGTCACCGTTGGACAGTGAGGCCAGAACAATTGGCACAGAGGTGTTGCTTGCAACGCACTCGATACCAAGATTATCTGTGATATCACCCCGTCCAGTGAATGTCGTTTGTCGGTCGGGAGACGAGCCTCATTAAGGATGCGATACCTTGGAATGGTCGTAGCGCGAAGGCAGCGCAGGGTCTGGGGTGGCAAATGTCTTTATCCGTGCGTCCAGCCAATGGCAGTTGGGTATTCCGCCCCCAGGTGTACTACTTGCGCTCATACTTCGAAGTGCGGAGCATCGTCTGAGCAAGTGCTGGCCTCGTGTTTATCATGTGCTTACATGGGATCACGCGGAAAAAGGTACATGTCACATCGTTTGTGATCTTCCTTTCGTTCTCTCTCTCTCTCTCTCTTTCTCTCCCTCCCTGTCCCTCTCTAACTGTAGATCTCTCGATATATGTATATACATATATATATATGAATCCTTCTCTCGTTCTCTCTCTGTCTCGCGCTCTCTCTCTCTCTCTCGCTCTCTCTCCCTCCCTCCCTCCTTCCCTGCTTGTTCTCGTATCGAGTGAACTGTCCTTCAACGCGGGTTCCCATGAAGCCCTTTGGTAAGTCGAGAGTTGGTTTGTTGGGATCAGAGCAAGAGCGCTAATGACACTCAAACCTATTGTGTACCAAGGTGGTGATGATGCAATGGTTGACGCGTCGCGTATCCCCACCAGCGCGTCCAGAAAAAAAAGTGCATTTCGAGTTGGTTTGGTCAGGGAAGCGCGTGTAAGAGAAAGAGGTAGTGAGGGGACCTACCAAACCAAAGCAGGATTGGGAATATGGCAACGGCGACGACGACGACGACGACGGGAGTCAACGGCAAAGGTTTTTTCGCAGATCGTTCGCCCTGGTAGTTTCCAGGAGGCAGTTTGGAGTCATCTTGAGGTACTCTTGGGGCCATGTTGGGAGCGTTCGGAGCCCCCTTGGTGTCTATTGAAGCCGTATGGGGGGGGGCTTTTGGGGGGGAGGGGGCTCCTGGGATAATCGTTGGGGGCATCGATCAAAGAAGAGGGGGTCCCCAATTAGAATGTTGCCCCCCCTTGAGTCAGAAAGATCACAGACTGGGCCCCCGTGGGGCGCTCTTGGGCGTTCTTGGGGCTTTTGTTGAGCCCTCATGGGCCCATATTGAGGTTGCCTTGAGCGACATTAAGCCACCTTGAGGTCCCAGAGGCCACTGACGCGAAAAGGCGAGAATGCAATGATCATCTGGGAACTGCAGGTGTTTGAATGAGTTGGGCCAATCTGCAGCACCAGTCGGGGCCTTCCAGACCTTGGGGCAGTCTTGTGGCCTCGTGAAGGCATGGTGGAGGCTATGGTGAACCAAGTTGAATCAAATTGGAGCCAGATTGGAGCAGAAAGTCTCTCAGCGATGCCCCCGAAAGGCCAAGCCCATGAACAATATCAGGCCCTGCATTGATTTAGGTTACGAGGAAGGGGTGGCCTCCGTGTAAGCGTTGTCCCGTCAGGGATCGAAATATTCCATATCCTAAACGCTTCGCGTAGCCCCACCAGCTCACACCGCCCTCTGGACGTTTCCTTGCGGGCCGCGAATCAAAAAAAATAAATAAAAAAAATAAGTAACCCCACCAGGCCATCCAGAAACGATGCCCAGGAGAGTTGCCCTGATCATGGGTGTGGAGGAGCATGCAATGGAATAAAGGGCTTGTGAAGCCGTCATGCCCCACGAGGGGAACGATGGAGGAGATATCGGAAGAGGAGGAGGAGGAGGAGGAGGAGGAGGAGGAGGGGGAGGGGGACAGGGAGGAGGGAGGAGGAGGAGGAGGAGGAGGAGGAGGAGGAGGGCGAGCAGAAAAGCCAGAGGACTCTTGCGTGCCTCTCGGAGTCTCTTCGGATGTCTCTTGAGAGCTTCTTGGGGTCCTCGTTGGGCGTGGGAGCCTCTTGGCGGACCTCGGGGCCTCTTGGAGCGTCGTGGTTGCCTCGGGGGAGTCTCTTGCGGGTCTCTTGGGAGCCTCCTGGGGATCTCTTGGGGCCGCCTGGGCGCCTCCTGGGCCCTCTTGGGTCACTCTTGGGAGCCATCTTGGGGCCATCTTGGAGGAGCTCGATCAAAGAAGGGGGGGTACTCAAGTAGCCTCCCCCCCCAGGAGGCCAAAATTCTCTCTGGGGCCTTCTTGGACGCTCCAATCGGCTGCCAGGCGCCCCCTCCACACCCAGGGGGAGGGGGAGAGGGAGGCAAGCGACTCACAAGCAACAAGCCGCCCCGCTCATTCACACCCGACCTCCCGGCACATAAGCAGCACAGTCTCAGCATGGACAGGGGCCGCCGATGGTAACCACCCGGAGCCAATGTAGACGTCAGCCAGGTGCGCGATGCCCGCGAGGTGCGCCACAAATGCTGACTGCGCCACGCGCACCAGGTGCGCCACATTAGGCAACATGTCGACCATCCCACCGTCCCTGCCAAAGAGCAATGCAAAGTGACGGCGGGTCTGCTGTGTGCGGATGTGTATCCACGATCGGTTTGCGTTTGTTTTTCGATAGGGATGGTGGGCATGCGCACAGAAGGCAGTATGCCCCCCCCTCCGGCGTCCCTTGTAAAATTAGTTGTTCGTTTTTTTGTTTGAAAGGGATAGTGGGCCTGCACAAAGTAGACAATATGCCAGCACCCCCACCACCCCTATCAAAAACCGCTTGCAACTTGATCGCGAGGCGTCCGCGCATGATCCAGAATTTGGTGCAAAGTGCACTTCGCATTTTCATTGCAAGAGATGGTGGGGGGCTGT
This sequence comes from Prorocentrum cordatum, assembly GCA_963575745.1. NCBI lineage: Eukaryota > Dinophyceae > Prorocentrales > Prorocentraceae > Prorocentrum > Prorocentrum cordatum. The sequence continues at coordinate 255,272 of CAUYUJ010015513.1, forward strand.
TGGCCTGCGCGCAGCAAGCAATACGCCGGCCCCCACGCCGCCCTTGTCAAAATGTAAATGTGAAGTGGTCGCGGGGCGCCCACGCATGCTCCAGATTCGGAGGCAAAGTGTATTTCGCATTGTTTTGTGACAGGAATGGTGAGGGGGTGTTGTCATGGGTGCCCTCACGGGTCCGGGTTGGCTGCCGGTCAGGTGGAGGAGGTGATGTTGATTAATAGGTAGCAGTCATCAAGTTACCCCAAGCCGCAGGCCGTGCTGCTCACCCCCGCACGCCCTCCCAGCACAGACAGCATCCGAGCTTGGGGCTCTGATCCCACTGAGTTCATGAGCCCCGTCGGAAGCACAGAGCGAACAATATGAGGGCACCCTCGACGCCCCTGTCAAATATCCAGGCGAAGGACCCAACCATATGCGGGTGCGAGTCCCGCAAGGCAGGTGGGACGGAGGAGGGGCAGGCCCCGATAGGGGAAACGAAACGTGTGAGCGGTGTGCCGAACTTGGCGCGGAGCCGCCACGCGGACCCTGCCGCTGGGGCCTTCGGTGGAGCCCCCCTTATGGGGCCACAAGTCGTGCGAGGGGTGTGCTGAATCTGGTGCGGGGCTGGCATGCGGGCCCTGCCGCTGGTGCCTTCGGTGGAGCTCTCTATGGCGCCACACAACGTGTGAGGGGTGTCCCGAAGTGGGGCACGGGGATAGGAGGAGGATGAGGAAGAGGAGGATAAGGAAAAGGAGGAGGAGGAGGAGGAGGAGGGTGCGGGGCCGCCATGCGGACCCTGCCGCTGGGGCCCTTCGGTGAAGCTCCCTATGGGGCCGAGAAACGTGTGAGGGGTGTGCCGCATCGGATGCAGGCCCGCCATGCGGACCTTGCCGCTGGGGCCATCGTTAGAGCTCCCT
>CAUYUJ010015513.1:258664-263664 GCA_963575745.1 Prorocentrum cordatum
CGCCGGATCGCCGATGCATCGGCGATGCGGCTCGACGTGAAGCCCCATGTTCTCCACGTTGGCGACGCCGATGCATCGCCGATATCGGCGATGCATCGGCGATGTATCGCAGATGTATCAGCGATGCGGCGGGATCCTCCGACCCCATGCACTCCGGCCCCATCTAGGAGGCCTCCAATTCGGCGAAGAGCAGTTGGACGCTTGCTGTCTACACACAGAGAAACAAAGAGCGGCACGATCAGCGCGGGTGTGTTGGATCTGCTTTGGGCCCTCCTCCCTGGCGCGCGGAGTGGGCCAGAGGCGCCGGCAAGCTCCAGCGCCGACCCAAAGAATCCGCGGGGGCATCCGAATGTTTACGAGTGTGCCCCTCATTACCATGATTGTCAGGATCCCGTCTCCTTCTACACTTCGTCCTCCTCGTCCTCGTGTTTTGTTGATCCTCCTCCTCCTCCGCCTCCTCCCCTTCTTTCTTCGCCGTGGCCTCTTGGGCTCAAGATGCAAGCTTCCCAGGAGAACCACGCCGACACCGCTATCCGCGGCTAGACCCCAGGGTTCTATCCATACGATCCCCTCAGTGACCTGCCCTGCGGCCGAGAGGTTATTTCCCACCTAATTTTCACTTGAGGTGTCTGCACCCGCGGCAGCGGGTAAAGTGAAGCATTTCCAGCTCGAGCGGTCGCAGGCGTTGACTCCAGATACAACGCGCGTCGCCCAGGCCTGTCCTGCCAGGAACCCAGGACGTGACAGCACAGGGTTCACGCACAGGCAAGAAGGAGACCACATGACCAAAACATGACGCACACGGACGCCTGGTCATGCTCACGCGCACGGGCGCTCCTGTGCGCCTGGTCATGACACGTCCTGGGTGTTCCTTCCTGCCATGACCAGGCGCTCCCTCGAGAAGCACAGCAGGAAGGAGAAGAAGCACGGTCGTGCACGCACGGGCAGGCCCAGGCACCTCGAGCCTCCGCCAGAGGAGCCCCCCAGATGGATGCGCAGGCTGCAGATATCACGCGCGTCACCCAGGACATGTCCTGCCACGCACCCAGGGAGTGACCAGGCGCTCCCCCGAGAAGCACAGCAAGAAGGAGAGGCCTCGGAACAAATTGGCGAACACTCATGATGCCAGTTCATCTGTCAACGGCTCCCCCTCCCCCCAATGTGCAAGGTTGGCGGTGGGTCTGATGAGATGCACTTCGACCGCAGTTTCCCCCGCACGTGCCAACGTTGAGGTTGTGGGGGAGGTGGGGGGTCAGTAATTGTTCCCTCTACCGAAGCAGCGCGGTCGCCCACGCGCGGGCAGGCCCAGGCACCTCGACCCTCCGCCAGAGGAGCCCCCCAGCTGGATGCGCGGGCTCACTCGAGGCGCCCAGTCCACGTCCAGGCGCAGAGAGGTCCCCCCCCCTTTCGGATCTCCGGGGCTTTCTCGGAGAAGGAGAGGCCGCTGGCGGCCTCCTCCCCCTTTTTTTTCGCGACGAGCCTGCGCGTCGCCTTCTTGCCGCTGCCCGCTGCTGTCATCAGAGGCATGGCTTCTCTCTGTCCAATGTACTGGCGCCACTGGAGTTATGTCGGGCGTGTCCCCCTACAGGGGGGTTTTCGACGAAAAATTAAATCATCCAAAAAACCAAAAACAAAAAAAAAATCAAAAAAAAAAAACAAACAATAATCCACGTACTATCTTTGGATTATTGTTTGACTATGTTTGTGGTATTTTTTATTTTCCGTCGAAAAAACTCTGTGGGGGGACAGGCCCGACATAAACTTGGACATATCATTCAGCGCGGACATGCACCCGACGAGGTCGCAGTTTCAGGCGCAGGACCATCGAATCAACGCCATCGTTTGAGAACGCCGTCAAAGATTCCGCGGACGGGGCGACGGCCGCGCCCACGGGGCATTTCATGAAGACCAAGCTGGACGGGATCCAAAAACCTGATCAGCGAGCTGCAGGCATCATCGAGGGATGCTCCACGTTCGTCTACAGCTCCACGGTGGATCCCAGGAGTGGGGGTTCAAGCCACGCGCTTTCCCCGAGATCAGTCAGCGGCCAGCGGTGGATCGACACCTTCTCGCGCTCGCCCGCCCAGTCCCAGCGGTAGAGCCATTGGGACCAGCAGGTCGCGGGCTCCCTCACAGAGGAGGTGCGCAACGACCTCAAGTTCACCATCCCGAAAGTTGGGAGAAGATATTCGGTTGAGTTCATCAGCGGCAGCACGGCTCGAAAGTTCGTGGGCAAGGGCGCGGCCATCGACACATCATGGCCAGATTCAAGAAGTGGGAGAATTCCGGAAATTCGAGTACGTTCGAGATTTGCCAATTGATGTGAGGGCTCGTCAGGGGGCCGCCAGTCCAGCGCGGTAAGGAACGCTGGCGCTGCTCAGACGGGGCGACCAGAGCACGACTGGCTTTCGCTCTTTTTGCGAACGGGTTCCAAGGATCACACTTGAGCCAGCAGGAGAAGTCTTCGACTTGTTCTGGGTTCATGGCCTACCCAAGCAGGGTTTCACCTTCGACCCGTGCATCGACAACCTCAGGCACTGGGAAGGTCCAGTCAGAGAATGCGCTCAACCTCGCCGCCGCTGTCTCGCGGAAGTAGGGGCGCCCCGAACGAGAACGCGGCACTACTCACGGCTCCCGTTGGGACCAGGACCTGAGCTGGGGATTGCCCGCAGAACGTGTTCCGAGGGCTCCGGGGGCTCGCGGGAGCATCTTGCCCGCGCCAGCTACACCTGCAAAATTTAGAATGATTCACGGGCGCCCAGCGGCGTCAGCTTCCAGATTTTGAAGCCCCTCCTCTTCCGCCTCCCGGTTGTCTTCCGACGGGCACGGTTTCATTGGGCTCATCGCCGGGTCTCCCGACGGGTGTGGCTTGAACGAACTCATCGTTGGACCTTTCTTGTTCGCCCTCTCCCCCCGGGGCAGGTTCGATTTCGGCGCGCGCCTGGAACGACCGAGGTCCGCCATAGCACGCGGGCCCCTCATCCTGTGCAGCCTCGGAAAGTTATGTCGTTGAAGCACGTGACGCGCCTTTGCAATACGGTGGAGGCGTTTGTTAAGGAATAGTCCCAGGAGGCGCCAGACCCTGGGGGGGTCCTTATCTGATAAGGGCGGCGGTGATATCCATGGCCAAGCCTCATTGGAGTTCCGCCAGCTTCCAGACCCTGGATTCCTTAGCCAAAGGTTCATTCTCCAAGGCCCCCACCGCATTCCAGGGTGCCGCGGGGGCCACGGCGATGTTCGGGCGCTTCAGGGGCGTTCCCCTCTTTGTGGGCCCCGGAAACGGCAGGGCCGTTTTTCACCGTTTCCACCGTTTCCAAAAAATGTCCCTTGAAAATGGACACGGCTAAAAAACGGCGACCGGAAACAGCAAAAAAAACGGCGATTGGAACCGAAGCCTGAACCGGTCCAAAAACGGCGACGGAACCGTAACAAAAACATCGTCGGAACCGGCAAACAAAAAGGCAAAACGGAACCGGTGAAAAAAACGGCCCTGTCGTTTCCAGGGCCCGCTAAGGTCTGGACCCTGCCCCGAGAAACCGTGGGACACCGCAGACCCGCCCGCGTCGTGAACAGAAGCACGACGGGAGGACTTTCGCTATCCTGAAGTCGCGCCTGTCCCCCTACAGGGGGATTTTCGACGAAAAATAAAAAATACCCAAATAGTCAGAAAATAGTCTAAAAATGTTCTGGGGACTGATGAGAGAAACCATGCTCCGATGAGGCGCACAGAGGTCCCCCCCCCTTTCGGATCTCCGGGGCTTTCTCGGAGAAGGAGAGGCCGCTGGCGGCCTCCTCCTCCTTTTTTTTTCGCGACGAGCCTGCGCGTCGCCTTCTTGCCGCTGCCCGCTGCTGTCATCAGAGGCATGGCTTCTCTCTGTCCAATGTACTGGCGCCTCTGGAGTTATGTCGGGCGTGTCCCCCTACAGAGGGATTTTCGACGAAAAATTAAAAGTACCCAACAAAAAGACCTCACAAAGGTCAAAAAAAATCAAAAAATAGTCCCCATTTTTTGTTTGACTATTTGTTGATTATTTGTGGGGCATTTTGTTTGTTCGTCGAAAATCCCCCTGTAGGAGGACAGGCCCGAATCAACTCTAGAGACAGGGTCTCTCGAGCGCCCACTTGGGCCCACGGAGTCCCCCAGCGCGCCCTGAAGGGGCAAATCGCGCCCCTGGGGCTCCCCAGGCATAATGCCCCAGGGCCCCGCGCAGCGTCGGCGGGGACTTCAACTTCCACAAGGATGGGGGGTAGACTCAGCGCTGGGCCTGGCAACGTTCGTTTCACTGCAGGCCACATTGCACGCCAGCCCCATTCCTTGCGCCCGAACCTCGCGGAGGTCCAGCAAGAAGATCACAGTCGCGAGATAGCCCATCATGATGTTGTTATTTCAATTGGGGGTGATCAGATATACGCGAGCATTCCCAGCATGGGCTCGATTGACTCGAAGCCGAGCACAGGAGTAATCTGGAACGTTTTCAGCGACCAGGCCCCGAGTGATCACGCAGCCGCACGTTTGTCTCTGAGTGTCCCTGCTCCTGAACCTTTCATCGCGGCAAGGCATGCCAAGGCGAATTGCCACGGCGCCCCTCTTTGTCCCTGAGCTCGCCCAAGTTCCAGGATGAGCACGGTGCTAACCCTGACCCAGCGCAGAGGTGATCGACCTGAAAGCCATGATTCTTGAAGCTGCCGTGAGGGTTCGGTCTCGCGACGGCTTGCTCCGGCCACCATCTTCAGAGGCGAAGCGCGCGCGGATGCCGGCCCCCAACGGGGCCCACGGGCACGAAAATGCATCGGCTGCGCCTCGGGCGCGCCGCGCATTCCCCGAGCGGCCCGAGCACTGCGACCCCTCGGCGCAAAGCAGAGGCCGTCGCGCTCGACGGGAACGCCCGTCCTGCCCAAGAGCAGCCTAAACTGGCAAGGCTGCGCGAGCTCTCCAGCGCCCGGCCCCCGAGCTATCCGAAGCTCGCCCTCCGCCGCATCGCCGACGAGCCCGGCGCCCC
>CAUYUJ010015513.1:268664-278664 GCA_963575745.1 Prorocentrum cordatum
GCCGCGGGGGCTCTATTTCGGCAGCCTTTATCTCCGATCCCCATCCCCATCCCCATCCCCTTCGAGACCCCCACCAGATTACCACCCCAGTTGGGGATACACCCCTCGAAGCCCGAAGGGGACGACCTATATCCCCATCTAGGGGGGGGTAAATCGGCCAGCGGGGCCCAGGCCACGCCGCTGGGGATGGGGGTCGAATAAACGATACTCACTCTTGGCTGGGGGCCTGGGGCAGAGCTGGGCCGCAGAGCCGAGACGCAGGGGATTTCGGCCTGGGTGGCCGTGAGGCCTCTGGTCGCCATCAGATGCCCATGTTTTTACGGCCTCGGCAGCGGCCACCTCCGCCTCGGCCGAAAGGAGGGGGAGAAAGCGACCCAGGCACGAAAGCGGGCAGGCCGCCCATGGTTCATACGTCTGATAAGTCGACGTCTCGAGTGGAAATTCCTTTCAAACGTGGCAGTCAGAGCCTATGGTATATCTCGGAGAGGGGTCTTGGTGGGTCATACGATGACTGCGCCAAGCTAAGACGTCAGCCGATATGCGCCCGCATTCGTAACAAACGAACTGGTCCTGAGGGGCGGGGGGGCACAATGGGGAGGGACAGCGACGGACGCCGCTTGGCATGACTGGCGAATATGATATTGCCACGCAGCCAGACGCTGCTGGTCCAGAGCATGTCGCTTGCCTGCGAAAAAAAAGGACGCACTGAGGAGGTGCTGCCAGCGTGTTCTGTTGCGCTTGACGAGCCGCACCCACCACTCGAGGGGAGGGGGGTCCCTCTGGGGAATCCAGCGCGAACTCAGCAACCCAATCAAGATCCCTCGCCAGCATGTCAAACCAGCTGACGGGCAAATCCTTGGTCACACCCCAGGGAAACAGGAGCCGAGGGGGGCGGCCACAGGGACTCTGCCAAAGAACTTGAGCCTCCGAATGCGCATGGCCAGGTCAAGATCGGGCTTCTCTCGGCAAGCACGATTATCTTGAAACACACCGTAGAGTGTGGCCCCTTGGGTTAAATCGGGCCTGCCCCGTTACAGGGAGAGTATTCAAAAATAGTCTGGGGACGATTTGTTGACTGCTTTTAGGCATATTTGGAATATTTTGGGGTATTTTTTGTTTTTCATCCAAAATCCCCCTGTAGGGGGACAGGCCCCACATAACCGTAGAGCTTGGCCCCTTGAGGCCTTTACTCGTGGCCCCACGGTAGGGGTGCAGACAGGCGGTGGCCAGGGCCTGCCACGTCGTCTCGGTGAGCTCGAGCCAAGTGCGGGCGTGAAAGGGGAGCCGGCTAGCATCAGGAGGGGAGAACACCCAGACACAATCACACGCCAGTCGTTGAAAGTAGGTATTTCTGGATTCCCAGATCCCACAATCTACTTCAAGCGCCTTCCTACTTCAAGAATTGATACGCTTTTGCTGTGGTTTGTTATTCTCTGGGGGGCCTGGACCCAATCAACTGAATCCGCCTTCCTACTTCATGTTTTTACCTACTTCTTCCGACCGACGTGTAATCGTCAATCCCCCCTGGAAAATATGAGAAAATATTCGAAGTGGGGAGGAAGGAAGACGAACATCCAGAAAACATTGCAGGATATTGGGAATATTGGTACTTGTGTGTATTTATGTGTGTGTCTGGGTCCCTTCATAGTACGAAGGGAGTCGGCCCCATCGAGTTTGGATTTCTGCGGGAGCAAATGTCGTTTGAAAACGGCTCTCTGGAGCGGGCCCAAGGCTTGTTTCTGGCGGGTTCTGCGGTACGCAACTTCGGGGGCCACGAGTCTGTCTCAGTGCAGAATACTGCCCAAGTACTTGCAAGCGCTGGGAAGGGGAGCCCAAACCTTGGCAAGCGAAAACCAGATCTTCGCCTACTGATACACAAAAACCTATCACTGGCGCTGCGCCAGGCAACACCCTTCAGAGAAACAAGCACGACGGTTTCAGTGGGCTCGAAAATCAGCGCGAAATCATACGTGGCCGCAACCAAGTACATGGCTTCAATCAGCAGAACAATGTGGGTCTCGATATTATCATTGTCATGGGCCGTCGTGGGGGCAGCAAGATCGGCAGCAAAGGCGGCGGTCTCTGACAAGAAAGCACCCTCCTGGTTTTGACCCTGGGCAAAAACCGGAGTTGGGGAACGATCACGCAAGATGGCGATGTCACGAGCTGGGGGCTCGCTTCTAAGATCGCGCTACTCAGGGTGGGGGGAACACACACACACACACACACAGACACGATTAATCGTTGACCCCCAGGAAGATATAGGAAAGTATGGGAAGTGGCGCGGAAGACATAAATCTCGAAAATCTAACCCAACATCGGGGGATCGTAGGGGTTGTGCGCATTTGTTTGCGCGTCCCTGGGCCCCTTCAAAGTCGGGGGCGCCCTTGGCCGCAAACCAAATTCGCGCGCGCGCTTCATGCAGAAGATCCGCGAGGTGAGCATCGCTGAATTCCGAGCCCAAGAAGGAATTGACCATCATGGCCTGAAGGACAGGCACCAGGGCCGGGGGGGGGGGGGCGGCGGCCACAGTCGCGTCGCGGCCATCTTCGCACGTGTCCAGGGGCAGAAGAATCTCGCGCACAACCGCGTGGAAGGCGGCCTTGATATTAGCGATGGCCAGAATGCTTGAACCACTTTGTTCCACCGCGTAGTCCTGGAAGGCCCTAATATAGTGGCCCGCGATATCGGCCCCGCGACCCTTGCGCCACCCGCGCCGAGTGGACAAGGGGAGGGCAATCGCGATGACATAGACCCGCTCTCGCATGAAGCGATGGTGGCACTTGGCAATAACACTCATCAGGAGGATCTGTCGATAGTAGATCGACAGGGCCGGGGAGCTAGAGCCTTCGTAGAGCGGGCGAACCCATCCCCCTTTGAAAGAGAGGGGGTCCTTGCCAAGAAGGGGCACCTTGGTGAGGAGGGGGTGGTCGAGACGAGCGCAAGCGCCAGGAACCGCCTTGACCAGGCCCCCCGCGACGAGGTCAGGGCCCCCCGCTTTGAAACGTTCCTTGGACGCAAAGCTCTGAGCCAAGGCATCAAGAGGCATGAGATTGTCCTCGGAACGCTGCAAGACCAGAGGCGGGGGCAGGGAGCTGCAGCGGGCCACGCGAGCATCATCAGACAACGTGACGGCGGCACACTCTTGCGACGCGAAGGGCTTGAGCAAATCTTCAGCGGCGGCGGAGGGGGCATCCACCAGGGGCGAGGTGGGGTTGGTAGAAATTCCTTTTGGTCAGGTCAGGTTAGGTCAGCCTTGCACTGCACGGTGCGCGAGCAGGGGTGAGACCGAAAAATGCGGCTCGGCGGTCGCACTAAAGTTATTCAAAGGAGGGGAGGAGGAGTAGGAGGAGGAGGAGGAGGAGGAGGAGGAAGAGGAGGCGGGAGGAGGAAATTCCTGCTGCGCCCACCGAAAGCCAACGAAGAACTGACGCACTGCCACCGAGCCCCCCGATCGCCGGCCCTCCCTCGCTCGCCGGATCCGTCGGCCGTGCTGGCGAGGCGGGCCACCCCGTCCAAGTCGAGCCACCTGGCCAGGACGTACCTGCTGGCCCTGGGGATAGCGAGCTTCTGCCTCTGATGTTCAGCAGCAGGCGGGCTGCGGGCGAGAAAGCAGACGGCGTGCCAACGAGCACGGGCGAAACCGCTGGGACCATCCGAGCGCGGATCATCCACCAGCGGATCCGAGGCCGCGAGCACACAGCGGGCGCCGCAAGCGAGGCCCGACGCGCCCCCAGGCGCGGGGCCAGGCCGCCCGCGGGCCGCCGATGCCGTCGCCGCCGCCTCGAAGACGCCCGGAGGTGGGCGGGCGGCGGCGCGGAGACTCTCGACTTTGTCGTCAGGGGAATGCCCAGGGAATGTCTCCTCCTCCTCCTCCTCCTCCTCCTCCGTAGCCATTTTGGCTCAAGGCTGATGTTTGGCGGGCTGAGCCCGCATTGGCAGAAACGGAGACCGCTATTCCGCGGCAGAGCTAGGGCTCCTGGAGCCCGACTTTCTTTGGCCAGTACTGCAGGGGCTCCCTGGCGGCCCAGTACCGACACGACGGCACCATGGCGGGATGGGGGTGCCGCTCCTGCTGTGCTTGGAACCGCGGGGCCAAGGCGAAGTGCTACCACTGCAGCGCCCCCAATCCTGGGCTCCCAGGGTTCAGCGGAGGCCCAGGGCCTGGGCGCCGCGGCGCCCCTCGCGGGGCATGGGCCTGGGGCCCTGGCAAGGCCGCTGCTCCGCCCTGGCGTGAAGGCCCGCCGCGGCCGCGCGCGCCTGGCGGAGGCCGCCAGCCTGCCGCCCCGCCGGCGCCCGCCGTGCTCGACGACCAGCAGCTGGAGTGCTGGGTGGCCATGGAGGATGAGAAGTTCGCGCAGCTCGCGTCTGTCCTCGGCCAGTCCCTGCGCGACAGGATCACGCATCGGCGCCGCCTGCGCGCTGCTGGCGCGGAGAACCCCCGCGGCAAGGACCTTCCGCAGCCCGTGGTCAAGGCGCAGCGCGCGGCCCTCCAGGCGACCCAGCGCCTCGAGCGGGCTCAGCAGGCGGCCCTGGAGGCGGCTGAGGAGCTCGAGGCGGCCGAGGCGCAGCTCGTCGCGGCTCGAGTCGACCTGGAGCATGCGAAGCAGGACGCCGCCGCGGACACCGCTGGCGGGGACCAAGGGGGACCTCCTGTCTCGGCGTCGACGTGGGACGACCTCGGGAAGCTTGCGGGCCTCGTCAACCAGCTCGCGGCCACCTACGAGGACCAGTTGGCCCAGGTGGCGGCAGGCAACAAGCCGCCCGACAGGGCTCGCAGTGGCGCTGCAGACCAAGGAAGCGCTGCAGAAGTTCACCGCCGCGCTGCCCGCTGCGCCCCCCGCGCAGTCTGCTGCGGCTGCTCCTGGCACTCCTCCTGCCGTCCCTCCTGGAGGCCAGCCCCCCCCAGCCGCCGATGGAGGGCTGCCTGGGGGCCCGCCAGCTGACGTCGCCATGGGAGCTGCACCTGCCGGAGGATGCGCTGACACCGCGCAGCGGCTTCGGGACAAAGCAGCGGCTGCAGAACGACTACGGCGAGACGTCAGGAACGGGACCAGCCCGTACTAAGGCCAGGATGTTCTTCGGGAATATCACCCAGTACGGTCCGACAGCCCGCAGGTTCCTGGAGGGACACGGAGCGGGCTTCGACGTCGTAGGTTTCAGTGAGACCCATTCGTCACCTGATGCCGCCGAGCAGCAGCAGATTGACCTCCAGAAGGGTAACTGGAAGGTCGCAGTCACTCCTGGCATCCCTTCAGATCGGTCTCACGACGGTGTCACAGGCGGTGAGATGCTTGCGATCAAGAAAACGGGGTGGCTGCGACTACGTTCGAGGGGCACCGTCGCGCATGCCTAGCGGCTGGTCGGCCGCCCCCTTTCTTCGGCATCGTCCCAATGGTGCGGCACCTGCTGCAAGGCAACGTCCTCGCCGTGGTGGCGCATCTGGCGTCGGGGCTTCGGTTTCGCGGAGCCAACCATCAGCGGCTCGCCTCGCTGGCGGCCTTCCTCTCGCTCATGAAGGACCCCTTCGTGATCGTTGGCGATTGGAACGTTGAGCCGACGGATTGGGGCAAGACGGAGCGGTTGCAGCGGCTCGGGGCCACCGTCGCGGCGCCAGCGAACGTGCGCACGACGTGCGACAAGGGCAAGGGCAAGCTGTACGACTACGTGCTCGCCTCGTCGGGGTACGCCGAGCACGTCAACGCGGTCGCGGAGCCCTCCGCGCCGCGGCGCACGCACTGCGGGCTGGTCATCGAGCTCACGTCCAGCAACCGCCGCTGGTACCACCAGGCGCTGGCGCTGCCCTCAGCGCTGCCCCTTCGATGCCCTCCGAAGGTCGCTGCTGGCCCCGGCAGCCGCAGGCAACGCAGGCTTGCAGTGCAGGCCAGCAAGCGGCGCGAGGCGTTGCCAGAGGAGCTGCGGCAGTCCCACGACGCGCTTCTGTCGGAGGCCGACGGGCCTGGCGGGCCAGCTGCTGCAGGCGACATCGTGCACGCCCCGTTCCCGCTGCCCGACTACACGGCCCCGTGGACTGGGAGGTGGTGCAGCGCTGGTGGCGGCGCTTGGAGTGTTGCCCAGTGCTGCGGAGACGCGCCCTCCGCGGCAACCGCCCCCGTTGCGGTACGGCGTACGTCCATGGACGGCGACGTGGATCCCATGGATGCGCTGCCAGACGAGTACGACGGCGGCTTCGTTGAGCCTCCCGAGCACGACCCAGCCCCTTGCGGCCCAGTGGCGGATGCGAAGTCGGCCATGTCGCTCGACACCGAGCCTCTCGGTCGAGATGGCGACGCACCAGTCGACATTTAGTACCTCGTGAGCTCCGAGACATGGTCCAGGTGCGCTGCCGCCGTGCAGGCTCAGAAGCCCAGCAGCCAGCGGCCCGCCGACCAGGACCACTTCCTGTTCGCGCGAGTGCCGCTCTCCACTGACCGCGTCTTGCAGGTCTACGCGCAGTGGGTTGGTACCCTCGAGGAGGCGCTGATTCAGACGGAGCAGGTCGCAGGTCGCAGTGCGGACACTATGCGAGGGCGTGGTCAGGGCTATCGCATCGAGGAGCGCAGGATGAAGAGCACCCCTGGCCGCGCCCACCTGCTGGACCCCGTGCTGGAGGGTTGGCAGACGCTGTGCACCTTGCTGGTCCGCCTCGTCGCGCTGCTGACTAACGGGTCTGACCCCCCTCAGCAGCGCGAGCGCGTTGCGCGAGCCACCCCCTTGTTACGTGCTCGAGAGGGAGGGACTGGCGCCTTCGCGCTGACATTTTCTTGCAGCAGGAAATGCCAAGGTTGGATGGTGTACGAAGGCTGCTTGCGTGCACTGAGCAGTGGTGCCACCGCCTCCTCGGCCGCAGCCTTCACCGCGCTCGCCTCGGGTACGTCCGCTGGGCCAATGAGGCGTGGCAGCGGAGGCCTGGCATCGTCCACCGACATGTCAAGGAGCCCGCGGCCGAGCAGCTGGAGACCTACGGCCTCGTCAGGGACGCCGACGGGGACGTCGCGGCGAGGTCCATCGCCCAGCCCGACACCATCCTGGAGCAGAAGACCGTGTTCTGGGAGCGGGTGTGGAAGGACCCGACGCATGACGAGGCCGACCTTGTCGAGGCCTTCAACGATACTCTCCGGCGCGTTGCTGACGAGAGGCTGGAGCCGATCACGCCCGACCAGGTGCGGGCGGCCTTGCGCCGCATGAGCTCGGGCAGGGCGCGCCGCATCGACAACGCGAGCCCCGCTGACCTGCAGCGCATGCCCGAAGACGGCTTCGACGGCCTCGCTTCGCTCTTCAATGAGTGCGAGGCCGCGGGGGCTTGGCCGTGGCAGCTTTCGGCGGCCATAGGCGCCGCCATTCCCAAGCGTGGTGGAGGGGGCCGCATCATCGGCATGTTGCCGACCACCTGCAAGGCATGGGCGAAGGTTCGAGCTGCTGCCACCGACGAGTGGAGTGCCGCCCAGGCCGAGTGGTGGGACACCGCGGCGCGCGGATCGTCAGCCTTGCGGGCCGCGGTGTGCCGCGCCTGCATGGACGAGTGCGACGCGGAGAACGGGTGGTTCACCGCGACCCTCCTCCTCGACATCAAGAAGTTCTACGATTCTGTTTCATTCGTGCGACTGCTCGCGGCTGCCACCCAGCAGGGCTTCCCCGCGATCGTGGCCGCGATGGAGGCGCAGCTGTACGCAGGGCCCCGCCACTTGCGCCAGCGCGCCTGGCTTGGGCGACGGCTGCAGCCAGAGCGGTCAGTTGTGGTGGGCTCAGTCCATGGCGGGGAGCTGGCAAAGGTCATGCTAGGACCAGTGATCGCTCGCGCACATCGTGCTTGCGAGCGTGCTCAGCTGTAGACGTTCATCGACGACACGGTCATCCGCTCAGTTGGCACGAGGCAAACAGTCAAGGCCGACATGTACAAGGCCGTGGTGGCGCTCAAGCAGGGGCTCGACGAGGCTGGCTTCGAAGTCTCCACCAAGACTGCGCTGGCGTGCTCGCAGCCCCCGATGGGGCGGTCCATCGCTGGGGGCTTGGCACGGCTTGGCGTGCCCGCCTCCTACGCGGTGCACGCGACGGACCTCGGCGTCGACACGGCTTGCGGGCGCCGTCGGTGCAGGAAGCGGGTCCAGAGGCGCTTCCAGGCTGCCAGGTGTCGGCTTGGCAGGATCCCCCGCATGCGCAAGGAGGTCCGCATGGCCAAGATCACGAAGATGCCGTGGACAACGGGGGCTCAACCTCAGGCGACGTACGGCCACCAGGTTGCTGGCCTAGCGCCCTCCTCGCTCCTGGCGGTGCGCCGAGGTGCCGCTGCCGCAGCTGTCGGCAAAGGGCCTGACAGGTGCCTCACGTCGACATTGGCGGCCTTGTATGGCGAGCGCGACCCAGGGCTGGAGCTTCGGAGGCAAGTTGTCAGCCAGTGGCTCGAGCTCTGGCGCACACGGCCTGAGGTTCATGGCCGAGTTCGTCGCGCCTGGCCCCGCCTCCTCATGGCCCTGTCTCAGGCAGGGCCGCATCGCTGGCGGCGCGTCCGCGGGCCTGCTGCTGCTGTGACTGCGGTGCTCCTGGACACCGAGTGGCGGCCCGAGTCGCCCCAGCGCTGGGTCCGCCCGACTGGGCCTAACACAACCGACGAGTGGGCCAATCCTTGGCCCTGACGCGGAGTGCTACACCGCCGCCGACGCGCCCGAGCTCCTGGACAACATCATGGAGGACTTCGCGAGGCGCATGTGGCAGAGGGCTGCTCTGCACCCCGCAGGCGACAGCCTCTGCAACGGTGCCGACATGATGCACGTGCAGCGGGAGTTGAGGCGTTTCATGGTTGCGGGGGCGCTCGACCTGTGGGCGCAGACGGTCGCCATCGTCAGCGGTGGCCAGTGGACGAGGGAGCGCCAGCAGCAGGCTGGCTACGACTCCGAGGTGACCTGCCAGCGCTGTGGCACCGAGAAGGAAACGCTATTTCATCGAATTTGGAGCTGCCCGTGCAACACGGGCCATGCAGATTTTGACGCCAGTGAATTGTTGGTGGTGCGTGCGAGGGCGGGCTGGGAGCAAGACCCCGCCCTGTGGTTGAGGGGCGTCTGCCCGTCAGACCTCACAACGCCCATCTTCGACGAGTGCCAGGCGGACTGGGTCGAGCACCAGGGGGAGCCGTTCGACAGTTGCAGGGTCGAGGGCGAGGAAGTGCTCGACGTTTTCGGCGACGGCTCGGGTGGCCCGCACACTGACGACCCTCGGCGGCGCCGTATCGGAGCTGCCGCGGTCGCACTTCGGCCTGACGGAGAGTCGCGGCTGCCCGCCGCCATCGTCTCTGGCGGGCTCCGCGGGCGCAGGCAAACTGCACCTAGAGCTGAGCTGCTCGCTCTCGTCCTGTGCCTTGAGAGCTCGACAGGGAAAAATCTTATTCACACAGGTTGTAGATCTCTGTTGGACGGTTGGTGCGCTGGCCGCCACACCTCCTGTATAGGCAGTAATGGAGATCTCTGGGTCCGCTTGAAGCAGGCGTTGATCAAGCGAGGCAGCAGTAGTAGTGACATTGAGGTTGTCTGGGTCCCGAGTCACCTTGATGAGGACCCAGAGCGTATTGTGAATGAGGGTATCCAGCATGTTGCTGCGGGGAATATTTGTGCTGATAAGGAGGCTGGGGCTGCTGCTGCGCGGTCGAGCCGATGCATGATCGGCGATGCTCCTCGCACCGACGAGTGGGACGCGGTCGCGGCGCTTGTGAGGTGTCGGGCCCGTCGTGCGCTTACGGAATCGATTTCCCGTGACCCGTGGAATTCGAAGCGTGTCGAGCGTGTCCGCCCTCCTGCTCAATCTCGCCTCCAGCTCACCCTTGCACGCAGCCCCCACTCGTGGACTCGGATCCACGGGAGATGGGCCTGCACGGTGCGCCGCCGAATCGTTCCCTCGGCCCAGGTTTTGGAAGCCGCCCGCACCCCCTGCGTTCCTGGAGGGGGGCCTTTCCCCTCGGGCGTGGCGGCGGTCCAGGGGCCTATCTTTTCTGGCAAGGTGCAGATCCATG
>CAUYUJ010015513.1:283664-286164 GCA_963575745.1 Prorocentrum cordatum
CCGGTGGCTGAGCTGAGCTCGCGGCGGGAGCGCTCGGCGGACCTCCTGGGCTGGAGCAGCGGGTTCTGGTGCAGAGAGATGTCGGCGGCCAGAGGTGCCATCGTTCATGGATTGCGGGGCGGGGCGGGGCCCCTCCTCCTCCTCCTCCTCCCCTTCCTCCTCCTCCTCCTCCTCCTCCTCCTCCTCCCCTCCTCCTCATCACATCATCATCATCATCATCTCATCATCATCATCATCATCATCATCATCATCATCATCATCATCATCATCTTCCTCTTTCCTCTTCCTCTTCCTCTTCCTCCTCCTCCTCCTCCTCCTCCTCCTCCTCCTCCTCCTCCTCCTCCTCCTCCTCCTCCTCCTCCTCCTCCTCCTCCTCTCATCCTCGTGGGCTGCCGTCGGACCGAGGTACAAGAGATCGGGGTCGCTTCGGGGAGGGTGCCCTAGTGTTATTTGCGTTTGTTGGATGTCTTCGTGCATCCTGGGGAGGGTACCCTTGGATGTTATGTTTGTTTCGGTCGACGGAGGGCCTCACGTTCTTGAAGGATGTTTGCATGTGAAGAGAATTGTACACTTGCGCCCACGCACAGCTTTTGCATTCAATGCGTAAGTGATTTCATCCTGGTGCCAGCTAGTTGCAAGCACTATCGCACCTCTCCCCGCGGACCCATCTGCGTCAAGCCCACTACTCTGGCTTAAAAAGCCGTCCACGAAGTAGGTACAGTGGGGGCCCCTTCCAAGAAACATTCAGCTTCCCTCCAGGGTGCCCTGGGTTTCTTGGATTTCGATGCAGCCACAATGGGAAACGTGGCCTTCGCATGCCAAAAACCCATGGGCGCCCTCGGGTTTCAGGGTTGGGTTTCTTGCGGTTTTTTTTTGTGGCCGCGCCCCTACTGCATATTGGGCGCGCTGCGACACCGGACTGCTTTCTGCCTGTAGACTTGCACCCGGATGCGTTCTCTGGTGCACGTCTTGTTGTGGCACGGCAGGGATTGCAGATGATCGGTTCAGATAGTTGGGAACGGAGGAGCCGTCATGCATGTGCCAAGAACCAATTTTAGGCGTCATTCGGAAATGGATCCGAAATCACCCATGCACAATGTTCACGAACTGCGTTGTGCAAAGCCCTGTGGGAGGGCTCCGGAGGGGGGGCTTGGGGGGATCTGGGGGACTGAAGGGGAGGCTCCACAAAACCAGTTACCGTAAACCTCGCTTGTTGCTCTGTTTCTCGGAGGGTCAAACCTGTGGGGGCCGGGAGCAAAACATTGAAGCATGTTGGGCTCGATGCGCTTTGGAGGCCGGACTCCTGCTTCGCAGAGTGCGAAGGCAAGGTCAAAAGCAAGGGCCCAGACAGACGCGTTTGGTCGTATGGCATGTGCTCGATCCTATGCTCCGTGTTTCTCAACGTCAGCCTTGCCGCATATAGCACCGCAGGTCAGTAAGACGTCGTGGGTGGCACAGGCCAAGAAGTGGTTGCTCCGCCTGGCGCCCTGCAGTGCGATTGCTTGCCGATGTCCAGTTTAGGCGTCCTGCATGAATCTGGAAAGGGCAGCACGTAAAGTTGAGACAAATGCGCAAATGACCATGGGGTAGTTCCATCATGTGCCCATGCTTATGCAGCGTGTGTTCTTATTGCAGATGCCTTCGGCGAGTCACCGCCGCCCATTGCCCTTGTTGGGAAGGCAAGACACTGTAGGCCAATAGCCTGTGCAAAAGCAATATCGAAGTGTGGTTGAATCCAGCTCCTGGAGGCCCTCGAGGACTGTCCTGGGAGCTGCCTTGGGGTTTTCGTCTGACACCATTGGGCCTGCTTGGAGGCCTTCTTGTTGGAGCCGTCTGAGGGCCTCAGGTGGCCCAGCATGGTTCCGGCCAGAAGTCGGGGGTAGCGAGATTCGAGGCTCTGGGTTCGATCATGTTTTTGTTGCCTTCTCGGCTTCCAGGGGCCGTTTTCGGGCCAAAGACGGATCTGGGGTGAAACATTCCACCAGATGGACCCCGGGAGGGGTCCAGGGACCGATTTTGAGGGAATCTGTTCTCGTCCCCCCTCTTGATCGAGTTTCTGGGGGCCCATCCAAATCAGACCCCTGGCCGTCAAAAACTGTCTTGGGTCATTTTCGAACCTGCAAGGCTATATTTCAACGGCTTTGGGGATGGCAGGGGCCAGAAAGCCGACCAAAATCTGCACAACGCCCGCTTCCGAAATAGCCTCCGAGACGGCCAAGACGGTCCAGGATGGGCCGTCTTGATGTCCTTTTCAGGGCCCTGACGCAGCGTGTGCGATCGAAGACGCCTGCGGCGAACCACCGCCGCAACTTGCCTGTCGGAAACGCCTATGTGGCCGAACGTGGGGCAAAAATGTGGCCAAGTTGTTTGATGTTGTGTGTTCTCCCAGCCGTTGTCGAAAATCTTCGGCACCAGGGGGGGGGAGGTGAGACAGGAGAAAGAGAGGGAGGACAACGAGGACATGCCTCGTACGGGCCTTTGGTGGTCGATCGGGGCCTCA
>CAUYUJ010015513.1:288664-323664 GCA_963575745.1 Prorocentrum cordatum
GAGAACCTCAAGTCCAAGACCACGAAGATGGAGGCGCGGATCACCGAGATCGAGCGCCAGCGCACAGCCTTGGATGAGGAGTTCACCACGGTCAAGGCGTCCTTGGACAAGGGGCGCGAGGACCTCGTGCAGGCCCAAGAGCTCTTGTGCAAGGCGCACGTCAATGAGTTCGAGGACCCGCTCAAGGCCATGTCGACAGGGCTCGCCTCAGCAGTCGTCGAGCCGACGGAGGGCAGGGCGGCGCTGGAGAAGCTGCAGCAGCTGCAGCTCGAAGCTCAGGCCGCTGCTCGGGCTGCAGCGGCTTCTCAGGATGCTGCTGGTGCTGCTGCTCAGCCTCCAGGTGCTCCAGGCGGAGGCGGAGGGAACATCGCTGCCAACGCTGGAGATTCAGATGACATCGACATGGAGCTGCTCGGCGGAGAGGATTTCGATGAACGGAAGCAGGCCTTCGACACAGCCACCGAGGAGCTCAAGGCAGCCAAAGGTGGACCGCAGGAAGGAGCTGTACGCTGCCAAGCGCAAGTACCTCGCAGCTGCGCAAGCTATCGGGGTCAAGCGTGCACGGACTGGCTCTTAACCTGAGCGGAGTCGGTGGTGGGCAGATAGGCATGGCCGATCTGGATCGCTTCCTGGGCAGCAACAGGATCGACGCCGACTGGGAGGGATGATCTGCGCTTCGAGTCCTCGCTGTTCAGGCAGATGGATATGGAGGGGGCGCCGATGCTCGACCCTGCAGAGCGGCCTCTTCCTGGCGCAGGACGCGGCGAGGGCCGTGGGCCCATGGGCGGAGGGGAAAGGGATTCAGCCCCTGTTCGTCACACCCCATCCGCCCTCACGCACTGGAGCTTCAGGCTCGACTGGGCCGTGGACGGCGACTCCGGCGAGCGGTGCACCCACGGTTCCTTTGGAACCGCAGAGGTCGCCACATGGACCTCGTGGGCCAGCGGAAGTTCGTGGACCTCTCCCCCATCTGGCCCGCTCCTCGGGGTTGGGGGCATGTGCGACGCAGAGGTTGACTGTGGAGCCCCAACTGGCCCGCTCCTCGGGGTTGGGGGCAAGGGCGAGCTTGGCGGCGGCGTCATCACCGCAGAGGGCACGTGCACCCTCGCGTTCGGAGCTCCCGCAGGCACGCACCGCTCAGTACTCTCGCCCGGCAATGAGGGCGCCAGGGGGTACCGACCTTCGGCAGCGGCCGTCGGCACGCACGGCTCAGCGCACCTCTCACGCCAGGATTGTAGTGCCAGAGAGTGCCGACCTTCGGGGGCGGCTGGGTACGCCAGTTGCGGTTTCGAGACCGCGATCCTTCCTCCCCATGTGGAGCTAGACTCGGATTCGAAAAATCATTGTTGAAATCCGACAGGAGGGCGTCATAACCTCCTGCTCGTAATCTTCTTGCAGGCGAATGTACTCCAGAGGTGGTGCAGGGATCTGCTAGCGAAGGGTTCTGCTGCCGAAGAGGCTCGTAGACAACCGCAGTCTATTACTATCAGCACGCTCGTCATTGCAGGCATGAACGTAAACGCGTGGAACACGTTCGAGGCGGCGATGGAGTGGCGGGCTGACGATAGCAAAGTTGCTGGGCCTTTTCCTCTTCCTCAGGTCTGCCGCATACAAGAGACGCGCATTAAGAGTGATTACAAGCAGGTCTCCGCCATGAGCTGGGTGCGCAGGCATGGCTATAGTTTTTCTTTTGGGAAGGCGCGCAGCACAGGGCCAGCTTCGCAGCAGAGTAGTTCAGGCGTTGCAGTTGCTGTCTGTTCGTCTTCAGGCTCGACGCCCATAGCGACCACGGTAGTTGAGGATTGCTCTAGCAGAATGTTAGCGAGGATCGTCGACGCGGGGTTTCCGAAGGGGCTCGTCATCATCCGCGTGTACTTCGCGACGGGCAAGGAGCCCTCAGGACCCAATTTGGATATATTGCAGACGGTCGGGGCCTACGCGATGGCCCAAGACAGGCCCTGGGTGCTCCAAGGGGACTTCAACTTCGAACCCGAGGCTCGTCAGGAATCGGCGCGGCTGCAGAAGGTCAGAGGGGCACATGTGGCACCAGAGACCCCAACATGCAGGACCTCGAGCCCACAGCAGGCTCAACTTGTTCCTCAGCGGGACTCTAAAGGCACACTGGACGAGCGGGTCATATTGGAAGAAATGGCAGGCCCAGTGGAAGCTGCCGATGCTAGCAGGGTTCTCGACTTCGCTGTGGTTGCAGAGGCGTTGGCCGCGCGCGTTGAGGAGAGCTCGGTCATGGACCAGGCCCCCTTGCACCCGCACGCGCCAGTCATCTTAAAGCTTAAGGATCTCAGCCACGTGTCGACGATCAGCCAGCAAGTTCGGTCTAAGGCCTCCCCAATGGAGCTCATCGGTGCCTTGCAGGCCCCGCAGGTGTACAACTGGTCTTGGAATGTGGGTGCCCCGTCAGACCTGGGCCTCATGGCAAAGGAGTGGTTCGGTTTCTCGGAGTGCCGTCTGATACAGACCCACGGGATAGACCAGCCGAACTCCAGGGCCTTCGCGGGCAGGGCCGCAGGGCCCAAATCGAAAGTTGCCCCTCTCATATCGGTTCGGGAAAAGGACCAGAGGCGCAGGTTGTCGAGGTCGACCACGGCATGGATCTCCCATGTTGCGCTGTGCAGGCGAGCTTGTCATACACGAGTAGGTGAAGTTGGCTGTAAGGGCCGCTGGCCCCTCGCTCAGCGGCCCAGGGACCTGAAGGCCATGGTCGCCGACATGGGCCCGCTCGCCGCTGACCCCGAGCTCCCGCCAGAATGTTTGAGCACCTTCGCTGATGTTGTCACTACGGGCGACGAGCCCGCCCACGACGCCTTGCTTGAGATGGACGAGGAGGTTGGCAGCAGGAGACGGGAGGACCCTAAGCGTTCGCTGAAGGAGTGGAGGAGCTGGGCGGTTGAGAGTGTCAAAGGAGGAGGGAAGGCGGCTCACAAGTTTGCTAAGAAGAAGGCATCGAACGTTACTTCACTTCTCGACGCCGAGGGCGTCCCACATGTAGGTGCTGGTGCGCTTTCCACGCTATTAGATGAGTGGGTACCTCTGGTGCGCGGCTGGTAGGCAAGATGAGCACCCGTCGCAGTGGTCTGTCCCTGATGATGAAGTTCAGCTAGAACCCATATCTTTGGATCGGCCCCTGAAAGCTTGTCGGACGCATTCACCTGGGGCCGGTTTGGGGTGCGATGGTTTCCACCCAAAGTGGGCATTGAACCTCATGGAGGAACACCAGCTTAGGCTTCTAGATATCCTGCACAGGTTCGAGGACAGACCACAGGATTCGCTCGCCTTCTTGACTAACATGGTCTTCTTAGACAAGCCCGACGGCGGCGTGCGCCCCATCGGTCTACTCTGCCTTGTGCTGCGCCTGTGGTCTCGACTACGTCAGCCATACTGCCAGGCGCGGGAGAAGAAGCATGCAGAGGCCTTCTATTAGGGCACGGGGACCCACAACACGTGTGAGAGGGCGGGCTGGGCCCACAATCTCTTGGGAGGCTTCTGCAGAGAGGTCGGTTTCCAGAGTGGGTCTGTCTTGGTAGACTTGAGCCGATTTTACGAGCACATCAGGCATATAGATATTAGAGCGGTTGGGCTCCAGTATAGGTTCCCCGCCAAGGTCTTCAGAGGGTACTGTTCGATCTATGTTGGATAAGGCTCTCATGCATGGAAGGGGCAATTTTGTCGGCATAATTGGCGAATTCAGCCTTGGTGGCAGGATGCTCGGGGGCGACAATCCTGGCCAAGTTACTTCTACTCCGACCTCTCCTGCTCGCTCAGCAAGGTCGTCCGAATTTATTCATCCGCAATGTGGTAGATGATGTGGCGCTCCAGGCGAGTGGGCGCCCAGCTCAGGTGGCGCAGGTGCTTGCAGGTGCAGTTTGGCCAGCTTCTCTCGTGCTTTGAGGGGCTTCACCTGCCTGTGAACATCAAGAAAACGAAGTACATGTGCACGCGTGAAATCCCAGAGCATGTTGCTGGAGCTCGGTGTCTGCCAGCATCTTCTCGGGTCGAGCACGCACGCAACCTAGGCACAGATACGACTACTGGTTCTCGACGACAAATCGGGGTGCAGAGGGCGAGGCCCATCGATGCTGGATCGCGTTCGAAGCGACTTCGGCTTCTGAGGGAGGCTGGGGCTGATGTGGCTCGTGTACAGAGAATGGGGGCCACGGCCTCAGCTCTTTGGGGTAGCAGCGTCTTGGGGATTTCGCCGACGGCCATGCATGGCCTGAGGCTGTCGGCGGCACATGCGTTAGGACGCCACCCAAAAGGTGCCTCCTTGGGGATTCGGTTGCACTCTTTTCGCCTGGGGGAAATCGTGGATCCCTTCGTGGCCTATGTCGGCCACGTGGCCTTCCAATGGGCTACCGCCGTCTGGGACAGCGTTCCGAATGCTCGGTTTTGAATGCGACGGCTGATGCGGCCATAGCGCGAGCGAGTTCGAAGACGCACACGTGGAGGGGAGCATCGACTCCTGCGGACGTGGCCGTGCTCAGTTTGCGTCGAGTAGGATGAAGTTTTTGCGATTTCCGCACGGTGGAGTCGGACCTCGGGCAGGTCTGGAATCTGTCCCAGATATCCCCCGTCGAGGTGAGGTTGCAGGTTAGAGTTGCGGCCATCAGGGCGTCCGATAGGCAGGTTTTTATTCAGGTGATGATGACCTCCCAGGGTACCCTCTGTTCTGGGACGCTTTGAAGCCTCTTATCCGACCCCCCCCCCCCCCCCTCTTGGAAGCCCCAGCATCAGAGGTCCCTGAGGAGCTTGATGAGCAATGTGCATTGGCCCCATGTCAGGGCGCACAAGTATGGGCACCACAGTTGCTGCAAGAGTAGGATCTGTCAGGAGGAGTCGGGCAGCTTGTTTCATCAGCGATATCGATGCTCGGCCCACGCTGCACTCAGGAGGGACATGGTCTCGCCACAGCTAGCCAGCAGGGCTGCCCGCGTGTACGAAGGAGGGGAGGAGCTCGCTGAGAGATTTGCGCGCGCGATCTTCCCCTTGCCGATGGTTCTTTTTCCTGCCCAGGAGCCCGAGCAGACAGTGTTATGGATGAACAGGCCTGAGTCAGGCCGACTCAGCGGCTTAATTTTCTCGGACGGGTCCGCTCTCTGGCTTGGGATCCCTGGGCTTTCGAGGGCTGGTTAGGCTTTAGTCCAGGCCGATCACCTGGGCAATGTTGCAGCAGCCTGCCATGGGCCAGCGCCGTTCTCCCATGGGCCTAGACAGCCGGCGAAAGATGGAGAGGACGATGCAGTGCATATGCTTACACAGTGCGCAATGGCGCCAATTGATTTATAATGCGACTGCCAAGGAACCCTGGATGTCTTCTGGGGTGGCCAGGGGGCTGGGGCCTCTGCTGGTGGGCCCAGGGCCCATCTCTGGGCCCCGTCATGGTCGAGTGTTCCTCCTGGGGGCCTCACGGCGACCAAGACGGCAGCTCACTGCACGATGACTGATGCCCACGGTGGCAAGACGACCCTGTGGGAAATTAAGGCCAACGCTTCGGTCGACTCATATGCGCAGATGGGCGCAGCCAAGCACGATATTCGAGAGGCAGACGTGGACTTGCACAGAGGTCTCAAGTGTCTGGTTAAGGAGTCGGCCAAGTGGGCCGCTGATTTAGAAGTTCACCTGCAGAGTCAGTCTGACAAGCGTCAAAATACTGGGGCTCGAGGCGGCAGAGAAGGCCCCCGACACCCACGAGCATCCGCCCTTGCCTGATCCAGAGATTGATGAGTCTGTGGGTGGGGGCGGGGTGGAGCTGGGGTTGGGTGGGGCGGAAGGGTTCGACTGGGCCGACGTGGCCACCCTTGAGTTCCGTGCGCAAGGCCATGCCCTGATGCGCTGTAAGATCGAGAGTCCTGCCCGTGCTGGGGTGCCAATTGTCTTTTGTTTGAAGTGTGGTGCCTACTGTGAGGACTACAAGCCTGGAGACCTGCTCAGAGCAGGATGTAACCATCGGCCCCGGCCAGCTCAAGTAAGGCACCAGCTGAAGAGAATTCGAGGCGGTAAGCACCCTCACGGAAGGGCCTCGTCCAAGAACCTTGCCGCCTCCCAGTTGCGTGGGCTTTCGGAGGCGGAGAGGGATCTCATGCGCGTTCGCTGTCTTGCTTCGCCTCCTCCTGCCGCAGGAAAGGTAGGCCCTGCGATCCTCGGCCACGCCTCTCGCGCGGCCGTGCTGGGGGCCTTCGGCCTGCAGGAGTGCGACCTCAACATGGTCAGGTCGATAGGCGAGGCGGCGCGCCGACCTCCCCAGGATCCCGAGGACGAGGAGGCCTCGGATTCGGAAGGAGAGGTTTTTTAGGTTTTTACATATGGCTTTAGGTCGCTCCACGACAACCTCCTCCTCCTCCTCCTCCTCCTCCTCCTCCTCACTCCTCCTCCTCTTCCTCCTCCTCTCCTTCTCCTCCTCCTCATCCTCCTTCTCCTCCACAACTAGTTAATCCCCCGCCCCCCCCCCCCCCCCCCCCCCCCCCCCCCCCCCATCATCAGCAGCGGCCCCGCCCTCACAGGACGAGGAGGAGGAGGGGGAGGAGGGGGGGGACCAGTGCAAACCCACAGGAAGATGACGTGAGGATCACTAACAGTGAGGATGTTTCGGATGTCTTAGACGAAACGCCCAGCCCGTCCTACCGACACACCCTGGGGCGCGACATGGACGCGGCATTTATACAGGAAAAGAATGGCGAGGGGGGGCAAATTCAGGAGGAGGACCTCCTCCTCTTCATCCTCCTCTTCCTCCTCCATCCTTTTTCTCCCGTTTCGCTTCACCCAAACAGGATGATTCGTCGCCGTTGGGCCCCAGCGCCAGCGCGTACAAGCGCAAACACGAAAAGGGAAAGAGCCCAGACACATCCTTTCTTGCCGCCATGTCAACCCTCTCGTCGACATCAACACCCGCAATTATAGTTGGCAATGGAGCTGGGAGCGGCCCTAGCTCGCGATCCACGGAAGACGTGAAGAGTGCCGACTGGATGCCCGTTCGCATGTCATTAACCCACAGCGTTGGTGCAGCCTTCTATTCTCTGAGCAGCCTGTGTTTGTGGCTGGTCTGCAAACCTACGGACGCTCACAAGCACGATGAGGCGAACGCCAAACAGTGCGAGTCCCTGCGGGAGCCCGGTTGCGAGGGCATCAGCAGCTGTTGGATACGCGCAGGTCGCGCAGGTGAGCATCCGCCCACGGAAGTTCCATGGCGCCCCCCTGGTCACCTGGCAACCGTCCGGTATTGGCCGCCGAACGCAATCTCCTGCGTTGGGCCGCATGTCTGGGCCAGCGTTTGGATTCGGGCTGCGCGCAGCAGTGCTGGCTTACATCCTACTGAGCACGCTGCGCATTTCGAACCTTTAGCACCACCTGTAGCATCGACTAAGGGCTCCTTACCACTACGGCTGCCCCTCTGCATCGAGATGGCGTTCGCCCTTATGCAGGTCCGAGCACCAAGGCTCACGCTCAGCTGCCATCGCGGTGGAGTCTTACAGAGGGAGATCTCCATGCTGGCGTTCTGGGGCAAAATCATCATTCTTCCGCGGTCGCGTTACTCTGGCTCGCCCGCACGATGCCTGGAGGAGGAGCAGGTCAGCAAGGCAGAGGCGGCGTCAGGGGAGGCATCACTTCCCGCCAGCTGCCGCCATGATCACACGAGCGAGAGTTCGTCTACCCGCCCCGCCACTGGGCGCAAAACTTGGTCGCCTAGAGCGCGCCCGCCACCGACGTTGACAGCGCCAACAACGCACTGCCATCACCTTGAATCTCGGCGTCGCCGCCCGTGAACCCAGTCGCTCCATGAACTTAACGGAGATGACAGAAGGAAGACTGGCCAACGGACAGCAAGAAGACGCCGTCGCCCACCCCATCGCGATCCTGGCGACCCAGTTCGGACCACTCGGCGAAGAGTCACGCCTGCATGCCTCCCGCAAGCTCTTCGATTCCTCGAGACGCCGCAACGAGACCACCGACGCGATGATTTCGCGGTTTTGCACAGCGATTCCGAGCTACGCACAACGGTCGAGCTGCGATGTCATGGGGTGGCCACACAGCTGGCGGCTCCTCTGAGCGGTCGGCGCCACCGCCAGCCAACTCACGACGCAGCCCCAGCCCTGCGGCAGGTTGTGTCCAGCCCGGGAGCCTGGGCCCAACGGTCTCACGACCGCGCTCGAACGCGCGGGTCACATTGCGGCAACAACATCGCCAGCGCCCTCCGTTCGACGCCGTCTTTCGGTGGCTTCGCAGGCACAACCGCCGACGCCAGCGACGACGCACGCACGGCGGGCCCTCGGCATTCACGCGGGCATGATCCTTGGGCTGCTGGCGCTGCAGAACTCTCCGGCGCCAGAGGTCGCCCAGCGTGCGCCGGCAGTGCTCGGCCGAGCGCCGCGCCGCCGCAAGTCGCGCATGCTGCCGCCGCGTGGCCGCGCACCGACGGGGCGCAGGCATGCTTCGGCCGCGCAAGTGGCCGACGGCCTTAAGTATTTGGCCAGGAACGTCTTCAACCTAATCGGCATCGTGGCCGTTCAAGTGGGATGCGTTTTTGAACGCATCGCAACCGCAGATAGCCGCGACGGATCACTCCTGATCTGGCGGAAGCCAGGCCCTCGCAAAGTCGAGACCTGGTGGAGCTTTGCGACGGTCGACTCAGTCGCGTAAAACTCCCAGGGCCCCGTCACAGCAAAATGCCCCACATTTTGTTCATCAAGGGAGAAGTGAATGGACGCTGCTTTGGAGATCTCGCGGAAGATGATCTCCAAGTGGCGGACATGCACTTAGCAGCGCCGACCCCGCAGAGGTCGGCGCGCGCCCAGACGACTCCGCCAGCTCGGCGTGGCGGGCCACCCTGACAAGCGATCAGCAGACGACCATGCAAGACGCACTTTCGACAGGCGCTGTAACGCACGACCCGATTAAAAGACGAGGCTTCAATGAGCCCCGCCATACCCACCATCACGCGGCATCAACACGGACGCAGACCAGCACCACCGCCACCTAGCAGTAGACGCTGAACCTCCGACGACATCCGAAGCCATCGAGGTCGATTGAGATAGCAAGGCGCACAACGACTAGCCCAGGAGGTGCACAAGCTGGCCCACGACCACAGCGCACGACGGTCACTTCGCCCGGCACAGGGCCAACGGAACAGGACCAGAGAAAGTTGCGATCGAACGTGACACCGACCGAGCCACCCGTCACGGCGCGCTGCGGCAGTGGCCGCGGCGGTGCTCGAGGAGCTCCAAGTCTGGGGGAGCCCGAGACATCCTGGACTGCAGGTGGGTAGGCAAGTGGAATTGGGCACGGAAGAAGACGGACCCCACGTAGAAGTCACAGATCATCCGCATGCAGATGCCTTTACGAGGCATCAGAGACGTCGACCCAGACCTCACCACCACCAACGCCGCAACCTCCTCACGATTCTCGCAACGCGATGGTTCCAGAGGCAGTCTGCCGAGCATGGACGATCAACGCATGGGATGTCAAGAAAGCTTTCCTCAACAGGACTTGCAGAGGCGACGGTTGAGGGCGAGCGCGAGGCTGACTTCGAGCTCTCCCCTGACGCCGCTGCAGTAATCCGCAAAGTTATAACTTGCGAGGTCTTTGATCCAGCCCTCGAGGTTCTGCGCATGGAGAAACCAGGCACCAGCTGCAAGGATGCGCCTGGATGTCGGTCAATCCAGCTCACCGCGGGCACCGACGGCCTGCGCGAGCCCGCCTCCACATCTTACGACAGTGACTTTGCCGCCAAACATTACAACGGCGAGTTATGTCTTGTAGCCACGAAGCACGATGACGACATCAAGGCGGCAGGAACTCGCGAAGAAAAGCTATGCCGGGGAAGCCTGTGGAGGATACCCTCGTCAAGGGCGAACACGGCATTCACGTTGTGGAGCGCGGCATTCACCTGCGAGCAACGGAGGGCACGAATTGGACTAGTAGATTACATCCACGTTTTAAGGCTTATCGGCGGCCATGGGCCCGCTGGCAAGGTCAAATATGAGCCCGCTTCCGATGTTTTGGCCAAGCTGCCCCTCAGCCACTCATGGCCCTGGCCTTCGCACTCGTCACACGCATCGATTTGCAGGTCTACGCGGTCGCGCTGCAGCGCCGCGCGGTAGCCCCGAAGCGCGCCTACATACGAAAGCTCAACACGTCGGCGAGATGGGCCCATGCTACCCCGCCGAGGGTGCAAGACCCACTTATAGAGTGCGCGGGCAAGCTAGAGGCGCGCAGCGGTGCAGCCTTTCAGAAGGAGCACAAAGAGGGCATCGACGCAGGACGAGCCCGTCGCGGCGCCACCTTCCTCCGCATGGGCAACACCGACACTTCGAGGCAGCGCCCCTCCGTCGGCGGGCAACCTTGCCACCTACGAGACCGGCGGCAGCGCGGGCCGTTCAAGACAACCACGCGAAGCATTTTCATGCGTGAGCTGATGGCCGCAATCAGTTCCACTGACCACGTCTTAGCTCTAGCCACAACCCTCCTCGAGGCGATCGAGGGCCCGCGCGAGCCCGATGCCGCGCGACGCCGACGAGATGGGCAGCAACCTCTGTCGCTGCAAATCGGATTGCGCTCGGACGCGGCCGCGACCGCGATGAAAACCCAAGCCCCCAGCGGAACATTCACAAGTGCCACGAGCACTGCGGTTGCGAGACCTCCCGTGCCCGGGCCAGCCATGGGCCCCGAGCTGCGAGGACATCCGCGACATGGTCGCCGACTCTCTAACCAAGGGCGGCATCCACGGAGCTGCCCTCCGCGACGTTGCCGGCGGGCACCGCCACAGAATTCGCACACCGTACACTGTCACATTCAATTCAGAGCCCCGAATCATCAGGGGTAACTCGGGTCAGGGTTAACTCGGATTAGTTTTTCGGGAATCCGAACCCGAGTTACCCCGGACCCGAGTTATCCCGGATAATTCGGGCATCCAGAGCCCCACATCATCAGGAGTAATTCGGGTCAGGGCTAACTCGGGTTCCTTTTTCGGGAATCCAAACCAGAGTTACCCCGGACCCGAGTTACCCCGGATAACTCGGGCGCCCAATTCAATTGGGCAGGCAAGCTCATTGCGATCTCAGGCCAGGAGCGCCAGCCGACTACGTGCGACGACCAGCAGTAGCTTGCACGACCGCCGTGCCCTTGTTCGCCCTGGCAAAAATCTCCCTTCGATGCCGCATCTCCTACCTGGAAGCCCTTGCAGTCCAAGCGCGCACTGGGCAAGACTGACACGTCTGCATATCATCCCACGCTGTCGTGGAACAGGAAAGCCAGTAGCACGGCAATACATGGCAAGCGCCACGTCGAGAGATATCGACAACAGCTCTTGGCGCGACTAAGCGGCACGGGTACGTGCATGAGTTGTGGAGCGCGTCGAACCATGCGCACATGCAGCGCACATGGGTCTGCGGCCGCTTCTGATCGCCAGCGCGAGGCTCGCGCGCCGGCCGCCACTGGCGCGCGGGGCCCATCCCGAGCGAGGCTCGCGCGCCAGCCGCCGCCGGCGCGCGGGGCCGCCCCGCGCGGAGCCCGCGCGAGGCGCGCGCCGGCCCCGACGCCACCGCCTCCGGCGAAGGCTTCGGCCTCCCCGACGGAGATCCCGCCCCCCGGTGGAGCAGGCATCCGCCCAGCCGCCGAGGTCCACTCGAGCATCGGCAGCAGCCGGTGCCCCCGAGGACCCAGCTCTCGCCAGACTCGGCCAGCAACGAGCGCGCCTGGGCCTTCATCCACGCGCGGCACGTTTCGGACCCAGTCCCGGAGAAGACCGCGAGGTGGTGCTTGTATTCCCCAGAGGTGCCGGAGCCCGTCATGCGCTCGGCCTTCATGCGCGAGTCTCGCCTTTCGCGGGGCCCGCTCTCAGGTGCGACCTCATCGCCGCGCCGCCCATCGTTCGAGGGCAGGCCCACCCCGACGTGCGCAGTGACGTTCTGCTACAAGCCGCACCAGTGGGAGCGCAACCGGAACCCAACTGAGCGCCAGGCGCGCCGGCGCCACCGGCAGCTCCTCGGCGTATGCGAGTGACCAGGGCACGGCCCTGACTCGCAGCTGGAGCCCGACCGGCGGGACACCCTGGGCGCTGCGCCGCGCGGCGCGGCGACGGCCACAAGCGCCGGCGCAGTGGGCCCGCGCTCGAGGTCCGCCTCGCGCCAGGGCTCGCGGCCGCCTCCACCGCGCTCTCCTCCGCGCCACCTGGTGGATGAGCACTGGAGGCCGACGCTCCGTCGAGGAACGGGCCCAATGACCCCTGCGGGGCCCCTCGGCCACGCGAACCCGATGGCCAAGGGCAGCGACAAGCCCAAGAGCAAGAGGAAGAGCAAGAGCAAGAGCAGGAGCAAGAGCGACGGCGCGACGGTGGGGCTCAAGAAGACGAAGAAGACGAGTAGTGGCGAGAAGGCCACGCGCCGCAGGGAGGGCGCTGCTGGCTGCGCTGCTGCACCGAGCTCTCCATCCGAAGAGCCGGCAGCTGTCGAGGAGCCGACAGAGGCCAAGGAGCCGGCGGATGAGCAGGAAAGCAAGCAGTCGCCAGAGGCGCGCCCGACCAGCGACCTCGATTGATGTCCCGCCCAGGCGAGTTAGGCGACAGCGCGAGCGAGTCGCACGCCCCTAAAGATCCACCCTTCCTTGCTCCCTGCCTCTCGCGCTACTTGGCAAGTTTACCCCACTCCTCATCCTCACTCGGCGCGATTCGAGCGATACCTCGCATCGCATCCTGCTGCAGGCTTTCGGACCGCGCGTCCGCCGCTCGGATTCCTCAAACACAGACACGGCCTGTGCAGGTTCACGCCACTACACTCGCGAGAGCTCGGCCAAGTGCTGTTCCTGAGAGCACGGGCGAGCTCCCGAGTACAGTTGGTGAGCCCGCCATCCGCCCGCTCCGACGCGTTCTGGCCACACGACGGCGGAGGGTCCTTCTTGCGTTGAGAGGGTCGGGCCGAACGAAAGGGGGGGATAGGGAAAGGGGGGGGTACGAAATCTGCTGCATGCAGCTGGTTTCGACCCCGCCGCCAGGCCCATTCTTCGATACATGGGAGCCTCCCGGCGCCGGGAGGCGCCTGGAGAATCAGCTACGTGAGCTGATTCTCAAACCCCCCCTTTGCTATCCCCCCCTTTCGCCCGGCCCGACAGGGGCGGAGGTGTTGAGCAGGTTTGGCTTCTCTGTTCTCGTTCCCTTCGCCCCGCCAGAGCTTCTCGATCGCCTGCAGATTCCCGACTAAAAAATGGGATGCTCTGCCGCTGTTTGGCCCCAGCGCCGGCGCGTACAGACGCAGATCTGGGAGGGGAAAGAGCCCGCTTAGATTTTTGATTGCCGCCACGTCAACCTTCTCGGCACCACCGACCCCCGCAGTTGTAGCGTTTCCTGCTCGGTTCCTCCCCCGGCCTCTCCTCCTTCCACACCCTATCCTGGGCCCAGCTTGCAAGCGGAGGAGCCTGTGCCAGGCAGGCCTAGGATGAGAACGCATCGCTCCAGAGCCTTCCACGAACCCCTTCGGACAGTTCCAGGAGATACCGGGGAGTGGGCCGCGGCGCCCGATGCGTCCTCCGGCCCCGATGTATCCTTATCCAAATTCATCCTACACTCCCGATACGTTCTCCAGTCCCGCCGGCCTTCAGAGATTCCCGGCTTCTCCTCATCCGATTGTGTGTCTTCGCTCTGTCACCGCATTACTGTTGCCTCCCCCGCCCCCCGCGGGCGCAGGAAGGAGGGGAAGAATTTGAGCACCCGTGGCGTCGGCTCCTCCTCCTCTTCCTCCTCCTCCTCCTCTTCCTCCTCCTCCTCCTAGTCCTCCTCCTCATCCTCCTCCTCTTCCTCCTCCTCCTCCTCCTCATCATCATCAGCATGATCATCAGAATCATTACCACCGTCATCATCCTCATCAACACCATCGTCATCATCATCATCATCATCAGCATCATCATCAATATCATTATCATCATCCTTATCATCATCAACATCATCATCAGCATCATCATCATCATCATCATCATCATCATCATCATCATCATCATCATCATCATCATCATCTTCATCAGCATCATCATCATCATGATCATCATCATCACCATCATCGTCATCATCGTCGTCCTGCTCCTCCTCCTCCACCTCCTCCTCCTCACCACCATCACCATCACCACCATCATCATCATCATCACCACCAGCATCACTATCACCATCACCATGACCATGACCATGACCATCATCACCACCATATTATAAATCCTCCTCATCATCACTATCACCATCATATCCACCAGAGTGTTAATCCTCCTCCTCCTCCTCTGCATCATCATCATCATCATCACCATCATCATCACCCTCATCATATTATGAATCCTCCTCATCATCATCAACATCACCATCATTACCATCACCATCAGATTGTTCATCCTCCTCCTCCTCCTCCTCCCCATCAGCATCATCATCACCATCATCGTCATCATCATAGTCAGCGTTATCATCAGCAGCAGCATCAGCATCATCATCGTCATCATCATCAGCAGCAGCATCATCATCCGTATCCGCTCCCCCCCTCATCATCATCATCATCATCATCATCATCATCAGCAGCAGCAGCAGCAGCAGCAGCAGCATCAGCATCAGCATCAGCAGCATCATAGTCCTGTTCCTTTTCCTACTCGTCCTGCTCCTTTGCCTCCTCCTCCTCCTCCTCTTCCGTCTTCTCGTAACCTTCATCTTCATCCTCCTCATCCTCATCATAATCATCATCATCATCATCACTATCCTTATCACCATCAGCATCATCAGCGACAGCATCAGCATCAGCAGCACCATCAGCATCATCATCAGCAGCAGCATCATCAGCATCATCACCAGCACCACCATTCTCAGCATCATGAACATTATCATCAACAACAGCTGCAGCATCAGCAACATCAACATCTTCATCAGTACCATCAGCATCATGGTCATCTTTATCACTGCCATTATCAGCATCATCATCACCATCGTCATCACCATGATAATAATCATCATCATCATCATCAGCACCACCGTCATCATCAGCACCACCGTCATCATCATCAACATCATCAGCAGCACAATCATCATCATTGTTATCAGCAGCAGCAGGCTCACCATCGTCATCGTCAGCACTGTCATCATCAGCATTAGCAGCAGGAGCATCACCATCTTCCTCCTGATCCTGGTTTTCATACTTCTCCTCCTCCTCCTCCTGCTGCTCCTCCTCCGCCTCCGCCTCCGTCTCCTCAGCCGCTCCGTCTTCTCCTCCTTCTCCTCGTGCTACTCCTCCTCCTCCTCGTGCTCCTCCTCCACATCATCATAATAATGTTCCTCCTCCTTCACCTCCGCCTCCTCCACCTCCTCCTCCTCCTCCTTCTCCTCCCTCTCCTCTTCATCATCCTCATCATCATCATCATCATCACCATCATCATCATCATCATCATCATCCTACTCGAACGGTAGATCATCAGTTGACGCAGGGTGCGGGAGGGTTTTCCCTTCGTGGCTGTTTGGCTTAAGGTATCCTTCCGCGCCCGCTAAAATACCCACACGCCGCTTCAATTGCACTCCGTTTTGCTGAAAACATCCACCTCCCCATCCCGTTGTACACTCTTAGTTGGTAGCGGAGCATCTCGCTCCACCGCCACAGCCGCCATAGCTTGCGCGGCACTGCCTCGCGCCCCTGGCGCCCACTCTACATCAACGTACGAGAGGCGCCCCCACTCTACATCAACGTGGACCCCACGCTTCCCCTCTACATTCGCGCGCACCGCTTTCAATTTCCTCGCCCCGGCAGGCGCCGTGCCTCTAGGGGCCGACGGGGCCAGCCAGGCCCAGCCGCCATTCCCGGCGAAGGAAGCCCAGCACATCTACAAATCCGAAAACATGAGCTTGAAGGACCGCGCCTCCGCGCCTTCCCCCACGGGTTGGTTCGAACTGTGCTCGATAGGCTCGGGGGAACCGCGTCGTCACAGCGTTCGCTTGCGAGTGCCGCCGATGACGTCAGAACGTCACACGATCTGGCATCCACGGTCACGGCGTCGGCAAGGGGCCCCGAGCTAAGAGCAATTGTGTTGCGACAGCCCGAGGGGGAACAGGCTCAAGACGCTTAGCCCTCATTGCATCCGCATGCGGGCGTAGCCGACTATATCAAGCAGTCGTTCGATCCGACGCCCACATCGTCGGCGCCGGCACATCGCCCCTAGCCAAGCGCAGCTATGTTGCGAGAGCCGGGGGAAGCGCATGCAGGAGAGAGCGGGAACGCGAAGGAGGGTCGGGCAATTGCGCCGCCATCCTCCGGGGGGACCGTCACACGAGGTTGGGATTATTCGCGATCGGTTCTCCGAGACATGACCCTCAACGTTGCCTACGTGCTCCCTGCTTCAGGGCAGATTTGGGTCCTTATGCATACCCCACTTGACTATCGCAGTGTTGGCAGCGCGCCAGACTGACAACGCGACGCACGACGAGTTCTCTCGCCACTACGCGGCAGCGGTGTGCTCCGAGCACAGCCTGCACTCCAATCGCACGACAGGAGGACACCCAATACGCTGATGAGGAAGAACACATCAGAGACAGACACCCACGACGGCTTCGAGGATCATCGCCACAACACCGCGGTCGGTGGGCACCAGGGCTGTTAGCCTCCTCGACGCGTGGAGGGGGTCCACTCTGGATGGAAGGCCATCAGAGCGGGCACGGTCGCTGCCATCTGCTGAAATTGCTTGCGTGGACGCGGGTGGCGGTGGCAGCGGCCACATATGACCCCCCCGCGCCTGGGGGCCCGAGCAGCAAGCTCGCGCGCCCTTCCAACGTTGAGCGCGGGAGGTAATGATTTGGTCAGCGGCGGACTTCGACGCCGACGGGTGTCCTCATCCAAGGTGGTCATATCAACGAGAACCCAGCGTCGCCGATGACCCACCTGCACAGATTGGCCGAGCTGTGGGGCCAGCTCGGAGAGGAGGAGCGCACGAGGGCGGCGTCGGCTCTGATGGACTTCAACCGACTGCCTCAGGAGCGCATCGACAGCCCGTTCGCCAGGTCCGACATCCTCCGCGACAGGGCGCAGCAGGCCGGCCAACTCACGATCGGCCATGAGAGCCCGATCTACCTCTTGCTGCGCGCGGCAGGCGCGTCGAACACAGCTCACCACGATCCTGCAGAACGTGGCCCTACCCGGTGGGCGCGCCACGGCACACACGATGGGCCAGCTACACCGATTTGGCAATTTGATCGAAGGCTCGCCAGGCAATCTCGCCTCAGCCGCGCAGTCGTTTCAACGCCTAGCGTTCCTCACGGGCGCGCCCTCGCCCGATCGGGGCCAGAGAGCCCATGGCACTGGAGCCGATCACAGCGCCTACGGCACTGAAGCCACATCGAGTTGGGACGGACGGCATGGGCCCCCCAGCCCCCGGAGCGGCACCGAGTTCGACAGCAGCACCTCAAGCAGCATACCCAGCGGCAGGTTTCGATTCTGGCACCGACTCCGACACCGCGAGCTCCATCGGCGAGACGATCGCCGAGGACGACCCCGAACTGCTCGAAGTTCCCGTGGAACAGCGCGGCGCACACTTTTTGGCCCACGAGCGCGCCGAGCCCCGACGGCGCCGCTTCAACAACGACAAGCCCACGCGCCGAGCACGGAGGGCCATCGGGCGCAAGGGCATGCGCCGCGGAGAAAGGCCACCGCGCTCTCCTGGCAGAACTGTCCGACACTGACCTCCGCGCGACTTTGGGAAAAGCACGGGCGCGGGAAATGGCGGGCGTCGGACCAGCGGGCGGGGGCCCGGCCGCCAAGCCAACCCAGCGGGCCCAGACGGGGCTCGTCTCAAGTGCCACGAGTGCGACACAGAGGAGCACCTCGTGCGCGACTGCCCCCGTCGGCGCCGGCAGGGGCGCGCCCTCGCCCATGACGCCCTAGCCTCGTCGGCGCCACCACCGCCGGTTCCAGCACCCCCACCTTTCACGCACTTGGGGCACCACGGAGCGCCTGGGCCAGCCGCTCAACAGACAGCACCAGGCGTCTGTTCGGTCTGGATGACCAGGGAAACACACGGGATATCCAAACAAGTGGTTCTGGGACCCAACAGCGGCGACCCCTTGCAGAGCGCCGATCCTTGGCACGGCGGCCAGCCACCACCTGCTCCGGCAACTACGCGGCCAGCATCAGCAGGAGCAGCAGCATTGAGCGCTTCGTCCGACGGAGGCAGTTGGACACAGACATTGGTCAAGTTGGGCAGGCATCTCATAATCTTCATCCGCGCTGCCCAACCCTCGAGAGACCGAAATTCAGCGACTTCACCGGGAGATGGACGACCTCGTGGGCCGCGCACGACAGGACTCTGATCAACCCGCGAATAGGGCATCCACGTTGCCATTCTGAGTGGCAGGAGTGGGGAACGCAGCAGCTGCTCCACCCACAGCTCCAGCAGCATCCGCAGCACCGCCATCACCGACATCGCAGCGCTGGGCTGGAGTCGTCGGTGCTTCCCCGCTGGGGCCCCAGCCTAGGCGTGATTGTACAAGCGACATCAATAGCCGAGCCGCTGTGCCAGCTACGACACCCGCCGATATGCAATTGCCGATCTGGGCTTACATGCCATCAGCTTCAGCACTCTGCATTAGCACGCCACGCGGATCCAGCTGCACGCGGCCACCACAGTCCGCGCCGGTAGCAGCGACACCACCGATGCCAGAGTCTCCCAAAGATCTGGATATATGCAGCCAGCGCGCCCCCATTGCCGCACAGGGTTGGACCGGACCCCATACAAATCCACATCCAGCGCAGGCTGCCGCACCAGCTGCACCCTACGTCACGGTCTTCAACGGCGACGATCTAGAATGTTCTGCATCGAGGTTTTCGCACATGGCGATAGAGTTGCACGCCTACGACGCCCCAGGCACGCCACCAACAGCTCGCACAGAACACCGACACCCACCCCACCTGGCGCACTGCCAGGCGCGCCGCGGCCCGGCCGACGTCATCGCAGAGTTCCGCTTATTGGTCCACACCGTGCTACAGCGGGCCCAGCAGATGCGTTGCCGGCCTGCGCGGCAGACCCTGGCACTCCGGGCCGGGCACCTGCGGCGCCGGCCCAGTCGTTGCCAGACGATTGCGTGCCAGAGGAGATACCGCCATTACAGGACACCGCGCAGACGCTTCGGCCCGTACCGACACCGGGACACCACGGCAGGATCTCACGTCATCCCTTGGCAGCGCTTCCAATTTCGCGTCCGCTGCCGACGTAGCAGTACCACTCAACACCCGCCTGGACTTGCACGCTCCGCCGCACCGACCGACGGCCCCGCGGTGGCCGACCCCGTCAGGTACAGGCCCTAGTCCGCCGACCGACTCACTATGCTACCTAGTGAGCACCGACCTTCCAGACGGCCGGCTTGGCGCCGTAGGGCACCGGCGCTTGGACCAACCTGCGGGGGCGACATCATGCCATGAGCATGGCCGACAACGCCATGAAGGCCAGACCTCAGCCTACAGAAGAGGCGCTGACGTCTCCACTCTACGTCGCAGGACAGGGCAACGGTTCACAAGTTACCCATTGGGAGGCGCACTGGCCCATCGCAGCTACCACCCGCGACGGCGCGACCACCCAATACAGCATGCGCGCCCCCGCCGTGGAGGGCGACGGCTTCGATCCCCCTGCCCCACTAGGTTCGCAGCCCACGCAGTCAAACCAAGGGGCCGTGGAGACACGCGCAGCACATAAACGCTTTACATCCCCTGTCCTGGAGGCTACGAGATCACTCAGACCCCAGGCACAGTGCATCTTCACCTAGAGTCGGCCCCCAGCGGCCGCTCATGCATACCAGTCGACAACGTTGACCAGCTCAACCCACCGACCGAGGGACTTCCATCTAAACCGTTCACACGAGTAGCAGTGGGCAGCGACAACCAGGACCGCGACTCCAGCGACTGCCGAGAGTTCAATAAGCTCAAGATACAGCTTCTCAGCCTCAACGCACAAGCACCAGCGCAGAGCGCACCTCAGGCGGCAGGAAGCGACCTATACGCTTGCGCGGACGTCAGCATCGCGACCTGCGGTCGCGAGCTGGTGACCACGCGCAGCCGCTTTTGCGCCGCCGGGCACCAACCTACGGATCGCCCGGCGTTCAGGACTGGCCCTCAAGGGCATCGACGTCGTCGGCAGAATGGTAGACCCCGACTGCTTCGGCGACATCAAGGTGATCACGCGGACGTTCGTGGGCGAGCAGGGCCAGAGGATCGCCCACTTCATCTTGGAGCGAATAATCGCGGACTCCGATATCGCGGTCGTTACCTACCTTTCCCCCGCCTTCCCGCGGCTCTGGGGGCTTCGGCCACATTGGCACGACGCACATGAGCTACGACCCCATGCTGCAGGGCGCGGGCGCCGCAGCATCAGCAGGGTCTGAAGGTAATTATGTCAACGAAGACCCCACGCAGCCGCTACACCACGAGGGGGGCGGGCCCGCCCGCAAGGCTGGCCCAGCCGACCTGCCCCGGCAGAAGCGGGGAGCAGGACCAGGACGTCCCGCCCGGGTCCTCACTAGCACTGCAAGGGCGCGTTTTCGACGCCACTCGAACCACCAATTTCGAGGGCGCAGTCATGACGCTAGCCGACCCTAAGTTCCCCAGCTCCACCTACAGCATGGCATGTATCACGCCTGACACGGACACGGACGAGACCGACTTCATTCTCGACCCTTTTCCCGATTGGCGCCCACGACCCGAGGACCCTGGCAACAGAATCGCGATTGACGGTAGACATGACCAAAAACGGAAACGACCACCAGCACGACAAATGATCGACACACTGGTGCCCCATTTGACACAGCGCAGGGCATGCCACAAGCCTTTGGTCCCAGAGGCCAAGCACAGCAGCGCATATTCCAGGACGCTTACCCGAGCACCCAGTTACAACAAGCTGTGGAGGTGCGACATCAGGCTCGAGGAGCACAAGGACGACCAGACGATCATCAACAGCAGGCCTTATACGGCTCTGATGCGCCGCGAGGTCTTGCGCCAGTCGCCTTACTGCAGTTGCACTTTCACCACGGGCGCGACATGGAGAGCGCGCCCTCAGCGAGTAACGACGGCAGCTTGGGCGCCAGACTCAAGCGCATCTTCCAGCACCACGGCCACGCGCCGCCGCGACACCGAGCAGCAAACCCAGCGCCGCAACACCAAGCACCACACCCAAGACCACAACTACGACTCCGACGACCGCTCGATGAACCCCAGCTGATCTCGCTTTCTGGACGTCTCTTGCACGCCGACGAAAACGATCACCGACCGATCTACCCTAGCAGGTCTCGTTTCCCGGACCGTCCGTTCTACGCCAGCGAGCCTCGATTCCCGGACCACTCGGCCTACCCCGGCAGATCTCGGTCCCCGGCATGGACAACGACGGGCGCCCGGCAGCTGCGTTGCCGGCGCCTACCTTACAGCAGAGGGTCACGCGCCCAAGGCACGCAAGCAGTTCGGAGGACCACCACGACGACTGCGGCACCGACCTCACGGGCCCGGCCCAATATCTTCTGGGCCCCCCAGCCATTGGCGAGCCCGGTCACGCCGATGGATGCAACGACGACACTGACATCCACGGCAGGCTTACCGCAGGCCCGCCCACGGGGTGGTTTCAGTGTTCGGCGGCCCTGGCATCGGACCGCCACCTGGCGAGCGCGCAAACGTCACAAGCCACCGAGTTCAACGACGTTCACCACCTCCTCACCTACCTAACCTCCATCGATGACGGCACTGGCAGCATGGAGGAATGCGGTGGAGAGGCGCGGACCAGCCAACTTGCTGCACGCCGCCACCTCAAGGTGGGTGCCAACTTCGATTTTGTCACGGGGTGTGACCACAACGACGAGAGCCAGAAGAGAGTCGGGGAGCGACAGAGCCGACAGCACTGGCCCTTAGTGGCCACCATGGCTCCCCCCTGCCGACCTTTCCGTCGTTGGGCGACCTTCAACTATTAGTGGAACTACCGCGCATGGCTACGATCCAACGAGGACGCAGCACCTCACGGGCGGTTCTGAGGCTACATTGCACAGCTGCAACTATTGCTCGGGGGCTACTTCGCCAGCGAGCTGCCCGACCCATCGCAGTTATACGCCGAGCCGCCCTGGCCAGGGGGCACTATCGGCACCAGGCGTACATAAGGTCATCTTCGACCAGCGCCAACTGGGACCTCGAGATCGTCACGGGGGCATTTTGAGAAAGACAACCGGCCTTGTATCCAACGCCCTGGAGACCCCAGAGCAGTTCGCGATCCTCAGGTGCACCAACAACGGGCTCCGCGGATCTACGCCGACGCCTGAGACGACCGCATGAGGCGAACTATGTTCGCGAAGGCGATGTTGACGCTGCAGCTTTCCACGCGGTGGCTTCAGGGGCCACGGAGGGAGAGGTCAGGAGCGCCGTGGCCGCCGTGCGCGCACGCTACACGCGCAAGGCGCGCCGACGCAATGCGCGATCGGATTTGCCCATGCACTACTGAGACACCGCCACCTGCCAGCACCCCCACAGCGCCCTGATCCATCGGGAACGCCCCGGCTGCCGCGAGGAGAGAGAACGCGACCATCCAGCACGCGCCCACGAGCTCAGCAAGTGCTGGTTCGCGGATATTCACACGGCCGCGTCCACGCACCAGCCAACATCCGCCAGCACCGGCACGCCATGGGGGACCACATCTTACCAGCGATCAACATTCTCAGCTATTTTGAGAAGCCGACCTCGGAGCAGCAGACGAGGCAGCACTGCCACCAGCACCATCCAGCACGCCAGGGACCAGCTCATCATCCTGCGCTGCGCCCCAGGGAAGTGAATCCGGCACTTGTGCTGGCCCACGACTACGGGCCAGTCCGGAAGCCCGCACAGCACCGAGACGGACGGCACCACGAGCTGCCGACGCGGCTGTAGGCAACCCAACGCCTGCGGACTGGACTCGCTTAGACATCACCACGCCACAACAACAAGCACTACACGGCGACTCGCATGAGAAAACGAATGCGAGAGCCACGCAGGCTACATCTCTTGCGGCGGCACCCGAGTAAGGAGGAGACGGCAAGAGCACCGCGCGCAACCAACATACCACAGGCAATCCTTCACCTTACCCCCTCTGCCTCAACAATTGCCAGGAACGCCGCAAGGCGCTACCACCAGCACACCAAGCCATTCCCACATTAAGCCTTTCGACACGATCTTACCAGCACGTTGCATGTGACATCCTTCACTACAAGGATCGCATGATCCTGCACCTGACCCGCTGCGCTTCAAGGCGGCACAACTGCCAGGAGATCACGGACAGATGCGACTCAAAGTTGATGGCAGTAGCGGACTGGTCATGGATCTAGGCATTCGGATCAGTGGAGACTTTCGTCGTGGACGGGAAAGGCGGGATGACCTCCGAGTACTTCATAGAGGAGATGAGGAGAGGAGGGGCCCCAGTGGAAATCCGCACCCCATGCCAGCACGCTCGTTTCACAGAGCGACGCGGCGCAACGCCACGACGCGCACCGCGCGCCACCGAGGAGCAGCTGGAGAGCGGAGGCACCACAGCTGACTTTGCCTCCACGCTGCCCCGCGCCATCTTCGCGGGCAACAGCCTCACTCACGTGGACGACGTTACGCTCGCAGCGTCGTCTTCGGCAGGCAGCCCCCAACGCTGCTACCACCCGAATCAGACAAGAAGGGCGACGGCGACTGCACCATCGGAGCGGGGCCCGCTGCCGGCGGCGAGGCGCAACCCTGCCGACTGCAGCGGCGCATGCGTGACATCGCCCAGCAGCGCATGATCGAGGCTATTCCGAACGCACGCGTCAATCGCGCCACCGAGACCGGAGGGGGGCGCGCCCACGTTTGTGACCAGGCGGAGATCCGCCAGCTTCCCAGCACGAGAGACGCGCCAGGCTGGGAGTCTTGGCACTGTTCTTTCTGTGGACCTGGCCAGAAGCAAGGACGCGGCCGAGCACTGCAACGCCGATATGGTCTGCGGACCGTAGGACGCATGGTCCTTCGTCGGCGCCGTCTTCAACGAC
The DNA here is from genome assembly GCA_963575745.1 of Prorocentrum cordatum. Taxonomy (NCBI): domain Eukaryota; class Dinophyceae; order Prorocentrales; family Prorocentraceae; genus Prorocentrum; species Prorocentrum cordatum. Next base: position 312,672 of record CAUYUJ010015513.1, read on the forward strand.
ACGGGCACCGGCATGGCGCGAGCAGGCCTGGCCTAGGATCGCGCGGAGGACTTTCTAGAGCACGTCGCGCCAGGCCCAGGAGCCAGGACACTCGGCCATTGGGAGGACAAGCAGGGCAAGCAGCTGACAAAACAGGCTCGGCAACGCCCCGATGTCCTCGATGCTCTGCGCCACTTGTCCCGCAGACGTTTCCAGCCACTCGACGTTCGCGTCGCGCGTCTCACGCGGTCAGAAATCTGCGGAAGACTGGCCGGGTTGCAACCGCAGCCCGGTCACTTGGCGGCCCCCTCGGAACCCAAGCGACGTCCATCAGTTGCATTTGGACGGCGCGAAGTTCGACGCCCGCAGCCTCGTCGGCGAGCGGTGGAAGGGCGCCCGCATCATCTAGCCCGTCCAGGGCGACGAACAGCCTTTGGCAGCCGACGCCGGGCAGGTCTTGGACTGGGCGTTCGACGATTGCGCCATCGACTTCCCCGAGGACGCCGCCAGCGCCACCGCGGGCGGTTCACCATCAGCCTTGTCGGCGACGCCCGGAGAGGCAGACGGCGACCTCTCCAGCCACATCCAATGGGTGACTTTGGCAGCTTGGCAGGAGGTCGAGGGCGCTGAGGACCTGACTCGGGAGCTGCAGGGGCTGGAGGGCCCTGGCGGCCAGCAGACTGTTCACGCTGCCGTCGAGCACGCGGCCGCCAGCATAGGCGGCAGACCACGCGGGCGCCCCCAGCACCTGGAGACTCAGCAGCAAAGTCAGCATATCCACGCGCAGCGACACTACTACCGGCGCGGCGCCACCACGGACGACTACGCCGACCTCGAGGAGGTGGGCGAAGGAGGAAAGCACGCGGAGTTACACATGGACCCAGGAGTGCGAGAAGCATTTCTGAGCTCCCACGAGAGCAACTACGTTGCCGGCGGGCACGCCACAGCCGCGCTCAACGTCTACGCCGCCGCCAAGACCGCAGCAATCAGTAGCGACACCGATCTCCCAATCAAAGAGGAGGCGTCGAGGCCGCCAAGGAGGCGGCCGCCGCCATCCTCGAAGAGCTCACCATCTGGGCCAACGCAAGCGTTTCCGAGCGGCGCCCTCCACAGAGGCGCTCGGCGCGCCACGAGCCCCAGGCGCGCGGTCAAATTGAAGCACCGGAAGGGATCGGGCGGCAAGACTGCCGGGTTCACCCGGCGCCACACGGCGCTGGGGGGCATCCGCGACGCGGACGCCGGAGCCCTGGAGAAGTTCGCTGGAACGGCGAAGCGGGCGCCCCAGCGCATTCCGTCCTCAGGAGCGGCCTCGCCGCCCGGCCCGGGCGCGCGTCGCCGCGGGCGTCGAGCGAGCGCTGTCGCGGGGCACAACCTATACCGAGGTGCAGGAGCAGGGCGAAGCACCAAGAGAGGCGAAGTTCACCCTGCCGCCCGACAGCGCGGCCATCCTGAGGCAGGCCCCGCGCTGCGAGCCCTTCGACGACGGGGCCGAGCGCCCGCGCTGCATCGAGCCGGGCACGGACTGCAAAACGCGCCAGGCGCTCTCTCCACGAAGCTCGCTTGGGCCACGCGCTCGCAGGAGTGCAGCGCCAAGCCGGCGCGTCGGGGACCAGAGCTCGAGGCCCAACACGAGGCGCCCGACACCTGCGGCGCCGGCGCCCCGGCGTTAGGGCCCACGTTGTCTAGGCACGTCGACGATCTCGAGGTCGCAGGCCGCAAAGGGCACGTCGACCGTCGACCGCCCCATCGGCGACGCCGAGAGCGTCTTCGGCAATACGAACGGTGATTTACGACGACTTCACCAACTGTGGCGCCCACCAACACCGCAGCGCCGACGGCGCTGAGACGCTCGACCAGGAAGAGCACATCGACGCGCTGATCTCCATCAGGCACGTCGACCTGCTCAAGTCAGAGGCCGACGAGCCGGTCGACGGTCCATTCCCAGACTTCTATGACCCCCTCTTCAGAATCGCCGCCTATGCACTGCTCGCGCAACACTGCGCAGTCGCCCGCGTCGTCGCGCCGCAACGGGCCGAGATCTCATCGGGCACATCCTGCAGCACAACTGTTGTTCTGGCCACGCAGAAAATCAAGGCGCGCCTCGTCTCCCCGGCGACGGCGCGCAAAAGCACAGTCTGCACGCGCAGCGAAGGCCCCGTCAAGCGCGAGGAGGAGACGCGCCACGGCACGAGAGGCGCCATATACATGTGTTTGGGCAAGTGTCGCAGCACTGGTAAACAGATTTGCCGTTTGCTCGACGCACGGAGCCGATCTCGCAAACTCGCGCGCAGAGCACGATTCGGATCCGAGCTGCTTGCAGCATGCGGAGCAGCAGACGGCCCACAGGCACACCTCACGCTCCGCGAGACGGCGCGCGGACCCGCCTCAGCAGACGAGATCGGGAGGCTGAGGGGGGACGGACGTTACGCTGTACCGGTCGAGCTCGTCGCGGGCGGCAGGCCCGTCTTCTCCGCGCCAGCCATGGACCACGTGCGCCCGCGACGCCATGGAGGGGAAGCTCGTCGACATGCATCCCGCGATGAGGGTGAGCGAAAAGCGCAACAAGAAGGCAGCATCAAGCTCCAACTACAGCACCTTCAACATGGACAACGACGACGGGCGACCAGCTCGAAGTCGCAGTTCCGAATTGCGCTCGCGCCTGCGTCGCAGCACATCAGGAAGAGAGGTACGAGAATACTGGCACGGGCCGAACTGCGCTCGAAAATGTGACGTAGCGAGCCACGCCGATGAGAAGTTGCTTGCTCGAACTGCGTTCGAGGAGCAGCAGGTGAATTGTCAGACCGCTTGCGCTGTCAGCTGTCTACTGCTACTGTTGGGGGGGGGGCCAGCTTTGGCTAGTCACTTAGGAATTGTCGGAAGTAGCTCCGCCCCTTTCCACGGGCACCGTAAAAGGTTTTTGCGGTTGGCGCCGCGGGGGCCAATGTGCCCTGGGGCAGAGTGGAGTCCGTCATCTATGGGACCCGCCGAAACAGGTTAATGCGCCCCTCTTGCACTGCAACTTTGTATAAGGAACCTGGTCAGCAAGAGGTCCCCAGGCAATCTAATTGTTTAGTCAGCTAGGGGTGTCTTGCTGGCGGTCTGGACGGTTTTTTGCGCCCTGGCTGCCAACGAGGCACAACGGACCCGCTTGAGCACCAGACTCGAACGGTTGATCAAGAGTGAACGCAGGGTGCGGGAGGGTTTTCCCGTTGTGGTTGTTTGGCTGAAGATGCCTTTCCGCGCCCGCTATAATACCCACACCGTTTTAATACACTCCCTGCCGTATTGAAAGCAGCCGTTTCCACATCCCGCTCTGCATCATTAGTCTCCTCCTCCTCATCATCCCCCCTTGCCCTTGGCCCAGCCCGCCGGAGGAGGAGACTGCTGCCCCCACCCACCCGGCGGGCGCAGGAAAGAGGAGAAGAAAGTGAGCACGCCAGATGCCGCGGCGATGGGCGACGAGGTCCCGCCAAGGGGGGCAGGGGGGGCGGATGCCCAGCCGGAGCAGATCGGAGGGGGGCAGGAGGGGCATCGAGCAAAATTCGAATTACGAGGAGGAGGAGGACAACGACGACGATGAACAAAAAAGAAAAAACGAATGAGGAGGATGAGGAGAGGAGAGGACGGAGTGGAGAGGAGAGGGGGAGGGAGGAGCGAGGAGGAGGACAAGCTACGCGCGCTGCGGACGTTGAACTCCACAGAAAAGACCCTCGCGTGTTACGCGCAATCGAAACATAGTGAGCTGTGCAGATTGGAAGACGAGGTGGCGGATGAGTAGGAGGAAAAATATGAGGATGAGGAAAGGAACGACGGAGAAGAGGAAAAGAGGGGGCGACGACGATGATGAAGGACTCGGATCCAGAAAACAGGGCCACGCTCAGGAGAGAGCGCCATTCTGCACGACGGTAGCCAAGCGTCAATCCTAAGGCACGGCCCAAGTTGCAGTGGGAACACAAATTTGGAACGCCGGGAAAGTTTGGATTTGGAAAAAACGACATATCAAATCATGAGCTCTTGCATTAGAATTGTGGTCGCAGGTGTTCCGCCCGATTTCGCCCAGACGGTATAAGACGACGGTAAAAGACAGTAGGGCGACGCATTGCGATATAACACCGCGCCAGACGATATAAAATTGGTACAAGGCCATAAGACGATACACGATTGTAGGGCGACACCGAACGGCCCGTGATCGTTCTTTATCGTCTTATAGAGTACTTTCGCGTAGTACCTGCCTATATCGTAGTACTCGGTCGTTTCCCGTTGCATGGAGATATATGCCGTCTCACATCTTCTGGACGACGGAGGGTGTAAGACCTGCGACCAATATCGCCCAAAATCGCCAGGTACTGTCATATCGTCGTATACATTGTTTGCCACCGTTGTTCATTGCATATCATACTATCGCCGTGCATCGTTTTAGATCGCCTTACTTCGCGTTATATCGTCTTATAACGTCCTATGTCGTCTTATACCTTCGTGTTCGCCTGGACGGATCAGGATATTAGACAATTTTATTCGCAGGTACCCCGCTTACTTCTTCCAGACGATGAGAGACTGTACAAGGCGACTAAGACTGTACAACCGGGCATATGATGATAGGACGATCTATGCGACACATGAAACGTGACGACGTGAGACACGTGACGACGTGAGAAACGATACATATAGGATGAGATGGCGTTAAATGACGGCGTGAGAAATATATGAATGTACTCGGCGATACACAAAAACAATGCATTGCGATAGCATGACACACAAACATGGATGAGTGTGAAAGACGTTGAAAGACAGCATTAGACGATACATGACGACTTGGGACGATAAAGCACACACAGAGAAAGTCTGCAGCTGTAGTGTTGATTCACGGAACGCCCTCTCCGCCAAAACAGTTCACCCCTCTTGGCTTCCACAAAATGATTGGTGCACACCTGTAAAGCAACATGTTGCTACCACTACGAAACCTCCGTATCCCGTTCTCCCCACTCCTCATTTGTCGCTTTGCCGGCGTTCACAGAATTGTTGCCTTAATTTGTGCAAACGTTTTCCTGTGTCACAATACCCATAATATTGTTGCGTGAACGTGGTCTCACTTCTTTTTTCCCTCCTCGCATTCCCCCCTCCCCTCCCCGCCACCGACCCGGAACCCGAAAAACGATTTCGAAAGAATGCGAGCATTATTTGCCCCATAGCAAGTTGGAAAATTGTTGCGTGATTGCGATCACCTGTCACTTTTCCAGTCTAGTTCCTCCTGAACCCAAACTTAGGTTGAGAAAATGTGCTTGAAAATTACAAACAAGTTCAATTCATAAGCGCATAGAAGAACGGCCGCATTAGTGGTGGTCCCCGTCATTCTTCTCTTGTCTTGATCATGGCTTCTTACTGAGCACTATTGGTAAGCGTTCTTATCGGTGGACTACAACAAGGAGCCTTGAAGCCAGGACTCATTGGTAAGAGTTCCTCAGGGTCGATATTCTGTCCATGGTTTCCAGCCAGTAGTCCGCACGAAGGGCTCCTTCGAACTGATTAGATGTTAAGGGCTTGACGGCGTACGTAATCTTGATTCAGGATCTGTCCAGAAGGATTATTTCCAACCGATTTACCATTACGAATTTGGTAGTAAGGGTTCAGTACCAAGGATTCCTCGTTGATGATCGTTAGTGAGGATGACAGGTATGAAACCTTCATCCAGAATTCCTCATCGAAGATCCTTCAGTCTGTGTTTCATATTGATTGTTCATCTAGGAAAAAGTCCTTCGTAACGATTTTCAGGAAGGGATTCTTGAGTAATGATTAGTTACTAAGAAATTGATCGTACCGATTAAGTAGTACGGATTATTTGATTCGGGTTCCACAGCCCAGATTATTGGGCAAGCGGTCGTTAGAAAAGATTCTCCACCAAAGATCCATTGTTAAGGATTTCTCTGGAAAAAGCATTTGGTTAGCAGGTCCTTACTATGGGTGCCGCTTGCAAAGATTGTTCAGTGACGGTACATTTCGTGTGTGAAGATTCTTGATTTTGACGTTGCAGTATGGGCTCGTTATACGGGACGTTCTAGCAAGGACTCCGTATTAAGGACCCCTTTGGAAAGGACTCGCTTCGAGGATTCTGCAGCAAGGAGTCTTTCCTCAGGATTCTGCATTGAGAACTCCCTAGAAAGTACTCCTCATTAGAAACGCTTCAGCGATGGTTCTGCGCGCAGGACTCCGGCGCGGATTCCACGGCAAGGAGTGCATGGCACGGGTTCTTCGTTGCGGGCTCCACACAGTCCAGACGCTGAAATATGGACCGTTTGGGGTTCGATTGGGGCTCGTTGTCCCATGGTTATCATGCGGCTGCTCCCCGAGCCCTCAACGCGCACCCGGGCGCCACTGGCGCCGAAAAAGGGTTTCGTCATTGATTTAGCGTTCTTGATGTCATCCGCTTTTCTGCATGAAGTACCCTCTAGACATGACTTGTCAGCATGCGTTCATTGGCGCGGGTTACTTGGCATGGATTAGACTGCAAGGGTTATGGAACAACGATTATTCCGCCATGGACCACTTGCAAGGGTTCTTCCGCCAGAATGACTTGGCGCGGGCCCCTCGGCAAGGATTTCTGAGTTTGGGCTTTCGTTGCCCAGCGTATCCGATTATTTTGTTCCTCCGCCCCAGGGGGGTCTGCGGTTGCATGGGCAACGTGCGTTCCACAGTTTTTGTTTGTTCAGGTGCGCTACGCAAGCGGCGCCTGGGTTCGCGCCCTTCCTGAACGCGTTCCTGCGCGCGGGACATTTGCACGAGCGCGGCCGCCAACGTGGCCATGTTTGCCCCGACCTCATGTGCCCGGCGCCGCCAGAGATGCCAGAGCGCCCGCGTTGCGTCGCGCTTGGCACCGACGCGCCCGCCCGTCGCCCATTGCGAGGCGCGCGGGGCAGGGAGCAGCCGATTGACACGATTGGAAGAGTTGGCGCCCGCGCAAATCGAGAAGGCGCCTGGACATCCGTCTACAGATACCCCCTGCGAGACTGGCGGGGGCCAGAGCGCGAGTTGCGCTGGTTCTTCTGCCTGCAGCTCTGCTTCGGACGTTGCTCGAAGTGCCCTTGGCCCAGGGTGCCCCCAGCTTTTCGCTCCACTTGGGAGCCCCTCGGGCCCTCTGGGCCTCGCGAAGGACGCTGCGAAGGCCGCCTTGGTCACCTCGAGAACCCTGGGGGCACCTTGGACCAGGGGCACTTCTAGCAACACCCGACGTCTTCGCTCATGTCGGGCGCGTCCCCCTACAGGCGGATTTTCGACGAAAAATAAAAAATGACAAAAAATACACCAAAAAGGTCAAAAAATAATCCCCATACCATTTTGGATTACTTTATCCTAAGATGGGGTTAGTGTTATTCCCCATATCCTAAGATGGGGTTCTTGTTATTACTTGGACGCCTCCTACTCCTCCTTCTTCTTCTCCTTCTCCTCCCCTCTCATCCTCATACCCAGACTTATTCATACACAAACTGGCTCACACTCAGATTTACTCATACCCAGATTTACTCACACACAAAACTACTCTTACTCAGACCTACTCATACTCAGACCTACTCCTACTCAGACTTACTCATAGTGAGACTCACGCACGCCCCGTTCGCGGCCGTTTTGTGGGGATGCCTCAAGCGGTTTGCTTGTTGTCTGCCCCAACATCCTTGGCTACCAGAGCAGATTGGGAGGATGTCTCAGGCGGTGCGCTGGTTTCAGCTCCCCCTGAGGTGAGCCGCCAGGGGTTATCTCACGGTCCCGTTCGCGGCCGTTTTCTGGGGATGTCTCAAGCGGTTTGCTTGTTTTCTGTCCCAACATCCTTCGTTTTCGGAGCAGCTTTGGAGGATGTCTCGAGCGAGGCGCTCATTTTCACCTCCCTAAGGGGAGCCGCCAGGGGTCATCTCACGGTCCCGTTCGCGGCCGTTATGTGGGGATGTCTCAAGCGGTTTGCTTGTTTTCTGTCCCAACATCCTTCGCTTTCGGAGCAGATTTGGAGGATGTCTCGAGCGAGGCGCTCATTTTCACCTCCCTAAGGGGAGCCGCCAGGGGTTATCTCACGGTCCCGTTCGCGGCCGTTTGGTGGGGATGTCTCAAGCGGTTTGCTTGTTTTCTGTCCCAATATCCTTCGTTTTCGGAGCAGATTTGGAGGATGTCTCAAGCGAGGCGCTCATTTTCACCCCCCTAAGGGGAGCCGCCAGGGGTTATCTCACGGTCCCGTTCGCGGCCGTTTTGTGGGAATGTCTCAAGCGGTTTGCATGTTTCTGTCCCATGGCCCGACCTTGCCCGCAGTTTCGCACTTTCTCGCAAGACTCGGAGTCGTCCACAAACACGCACCACGTGGGCCTCCAGGGTCGCAGCTAACAGCCGCCGAAAGTGGGGAGCCTTACCACGGACAGCGAGGGACAAGGGTGGCCCTGGGGAGGGGGGACAACACCGTGGCGAAGTACGCCTTTTTAAAAAACAAAAAACTCAACAACAACAACAACAACAACAACAAAAAAAACAACAACAACAAAAACAAAAAAAAAAAACTCATATGTGTTTTGCACAGCTTGCCAGCTGTGCAAAACACATGTGAGCAGCGGACGCGTCCAGCTTGGAGGCCCGTCCGCCAGCCCCCGGGCCTAGAGGGCGGTCCGCTGGCCCTCAGCCTGGTGGGGGAGGAGTCACAGGACGAATAAGAGGAAATGAAGTGTGACTGCGCAGTGGCCGTGGTAATGTACAAGTGAATGTGTGTATGTGGCAACGAAGTAGTGGCGTTGATGTGCAAGTGTGTGTATGTGCCAATAACATGGTTGTATGACGTACTCGTATTTCAAGAGGGCTCCTCGACTTGTTCATGTGTGTGTTTGTATCTGTGGCCGACGAGTGCCATCATCGCATTGAATACCATACTCACCAACAACATCCTAAATACCATGAAGATGAACATCATCGTCGTCGTAATCATGACCATGATCACCACAGGCGTCACAATCATCAGCATAACTAGCACCATCATCAAGTAAGTCACAAACATCATAATCAACAACATCATCATGCTTCTCGTCACCATCGCCATCGTCAGCATGATTAGCATCATCGATCGTAATCGTCGTCATCATCATCAGCATCGAAGCTAAGCTCATCATCATTACCATCATCATCGTCATCGTCATCGTCATCGTCATCATCATCATACCAACCTCCTCCTCCTCCTCCTCCTCTTCCTCCTCCTCCTCCTCCTCCTCCTCCTCCTCCTCCTCCTCCTCCTCCTCCTCCTCCTCCTCCTCCTCCTCCTCCTCCTCCTCCTCCTCCTCCTCCTCCTCCTCTCCTTCCCAAAGAGCGAGCAAGCGCGCGCGGCGCGCCCCACTTTTATGTGCTACCTTCCTTGTGCCCTGTCCCTTTCCTACCCGTGCCCCGCGTTCGCCCTATTACTCAACTGCCGTCCCCCTACCCTTCCCCACACTTGATTCCCCCTCTCCCTCCCCGTTTCCCCTCGCCGTCCTTCTCTTCATCGCTATTCCCTTCCTGGAGCTGTAGTGGAGCTCCCTGTGGGGCACGATCCAACTGAGAACTGCCCGACATGAACGTAAAGCTGAAGATCCTTGGTTAGGCGCGATCCTCGTGAGGGATGCGCCCAAACGCGCATGGAACCAGCGCCCAAGCGCGAATGGACCTCCCAGTGGGGCACGATCCTCGCCAAGAATGCGCCGCCAAAGCTCTAAGGCAGAGCCCTGGCCTGGAGGCCGGTCCGCCGGGCCTCCCCTGGCCTGGAGGCCAGTCCGCGGGGCTAGGAGGGAGAGGGGACAAAGAACGAGGAGGCGGAGGAGGAGGAGGAGGAGGACGACGAACAGCAGAAGCATGGGAGAATAGGGGAGAAGGAGGAGAAGGACGACCAGGAGGAGGAAGTTGAAGAGTAAGAAAAGTAGGGAGGAGGAGAGGCGCTGAAGAAGAAAGCGGGAGGAGGAGCAGAAGAAGTATGAGGAGGGGCGCCGACATGAACGAAGAACCCTGGCCTGGAGGCCGGTCCGCTAGCACCCTGGCCTGGAGGCCAGTCCGCTAGCACCCTGGGTCCGTGGAGCCAGGTGGGGAGAGAGAGGAACGGCGAAGGAACCAGCTGGGGTAGCTCTCGCTGGAGCTGCAGCTGGAGCTTTCTGTCGGGCGCGATCCTCGTGACAGTGAAGGATGACAGAAGTGGAAGTGAACCAGATTCGACCCCCGTCGCTGAAGCTGTAGTTGGAGCTCCCTGTGGGGTACGATCCAAGTGATAACTGCCCGACATGGACGTGGAACATTTGAGGTGTAGCTGAAGACCCCTGCTTAGGCGCGATCCTCGTGAGGGGTGCGCCCAAACGCGCATGGAACCAAACAGGATCACCCTCTTTAGTTGGAGCTCCCAGTGGGGCACGATCCTCACCAGGAATGCGCAGCCAAGGCGATAGGGAAGAGCCCCAGCCTGGAGGCCAGTCCGCCGGGCCCCCCCCAGCCTGGAGGCCGGTCCGTGGGGCTCGGGGCCCCCCGGCCTGGAGGCCGGGCCGTTGCCTACTACCACCACCACCACTACTACTATTATTACTACTACTATTCCTACTACTACTACTACTACTACTACTACTACTACTACTACTACTACTACTACTATTACTACTACTACTACTACTACTACTACTACTACTACTACTACTACTACTAACTACTAGCTACTAACTACTAGCTACTAACTACGAGCTACGAATTACAAACTACGAACTACGAACTACGAACTACTACTACTACTACTACTACTACTACTACTACTACTACTACTACTACTACTACTACTACTACTACTACTACTAAACTACTACTACTACTACTACTACTACTACTACTACTACTACTACTACTACTACTACTACTACTACTACTACTACTACTACTACTACTACTACTACTACTACTACTACTACTACTACTACTACTACTACTACTACTACTACTACTACTACTACTACTACCACTGTAACGCCCCTCACGGGGGTAGAAACCAATTGGA
>CAUYUJ010015514.1:0-12181 GCA_963575745.1 Prorocentrum cordatum
CTCCTCCTTTTCCTCCTCCTCCTCCTCCTCCTCTTCTTATTATAATGATTTATTATCCTTCTCCTTCTCCTTCTCCTTCTCCTCCTCCTCCTCCTCCTCCTCCTCCTCCTCCTCCTCCTCCTCCTCCTCCTCCTCCTCTTCCTCCTCCTCCTCCTTCTCCCCCACCTCCCCCTCCCAAGCGCCAGCTCGGATCAAGCCGCTGCCTGTCGCGGGGCCTGCGAGTCCGCGCCGGGCGGCGCCTCGGCTTTTGTCCCCCCCCGGGACCCGCCGCGCCTCGCGCCGCGCCCTCCCTCGCTTCCTTGGCCGCGGGACGGCGGCGCGGCGCCGCTCTAGCGTGCGTGCCGCCTCGGCTGGCCGGCCGCGGCGGCCGCAGGCGCGTGGCTGGGCGAACGCAGGCGCGCGCGGCACAGGCGCTGCTCCGCGCCGTCAGCGACCGCAGGCTCCGAGGCTGCCGCCCCGCGCGTTTTGGGGGCGGTGCCGGCGGCGGCGCTCTGCGCGGCCGCGCCTCCAGGCTCGGCGCCCCGCGCGGCCGACCACGGCGCCGAGGCCCGTCGTCGATGCCGAGATCGAGCAGGAGCTCCTCGACCTGAAGGCGGGCGCTGCGCCTCGTAACAGAGTCAGGCATGCGTGCGTGCGTGCGTGCGTGCGTGCGCAGGTACGCACGAATGAAGGTGCACGAGGTGCACCTGAAGGCGTGCGGCCACGAGGATGAAGACCCCTGGCGACGTTGCCGCCCCAAATGACATCGATGGTGCTCAGCGGCTGCCTGGATCCCACGAGCCCGAAACTGGAGGACGTCACGCTGTGGACCACCGCGGGCGTGGCGACGACAGCGACGGCGTCGAGACGGAGCTGGAGGCGCTGAAGGCTGGCCGCGCCAATGCCGCCCAGAACTGGGAGACCAGCGAAGAGCGGGCTCGGCTCCTCGGCGGCGCCGACGCCCTGCGGTGCGGTGCGCCGCGGCGCGGCTTCGGGCCTCCTGCGGGGGATGACAGTCCAGCAGGGGGACGCAGCTGGCCATGATGGAAGCCTTGGAGGCCTGGCAGCCGCGCTGGATGGATTCGGGCAAACCCTCGCCAACATGGCCGCGACGGCGCCCGCCTCGCCGGCGCCGCTGGCGTCGGCGGCTTCCCCCAATGGCAAGCAGGTGTGAGCCCCTGGCGGCGTTCGTGGTGGTGGCCATCGCGTTCGTCCAGGGCGAGCTCTTCGGCCACGAGCTCCTGAGCGCGCCGCCCGCCCCCACGGGGGGCGCGGCCCCCCTCGTCGGATCGGAGCTTCGTGTCGATCGCATTCCTCGCATTCCTGTGGAAACCAAGAAGTACCCACACCCGTACTTCCAGGACCTCTCCCAGGGTACGTCCTGGTCAGGATCTCGAGGCGAGTCGGCGGTGGCGGCGAGGGCCTCCCAGGAGGCCCAAGAAGGGGAACACGAAGGAAGAGTAGCGGTCTTGGTGCCCTTCCTCCTCTGCGTTCCCCTCCCCCTCCCCCCCATCACGCCTCCTCCCGCCTCCTCCCCCCCCCCTTCCGCCTCCTCCCTCCTCCCGTCTCCGTCCTCCTCCCCCTCCCCCCCGTTCCGGCCCATCCCCCCCCTCCTGTTTCTCCGTCCTCCCCCCCGCCTCCTCCTCCTCCTCGTCCTCCTGCTCCCTCCTCCTCCTCCTCCTCCTCCTCCTCCTCCTCCTCCTCTTCCTCTTCCTCGCCCCGCCTCTCCGCCTCGCCCCCGCCTGCCGCCTCTCCGCCTCCGCCTCCGCTCACTCCTCCTCCTCCTCCTCTTCGCCTCCTCTCCTCCTCCTCCTCCTCCTCCTTCCTCCTCCTCCTCCTCCTCCTCCTCTCCTCCTCCCCCTCCCGCCCCCTCTCCTCCTCCTCCTCCTCCTCCTCCTCCTCTCTCACTCCTTCCTCCCTCCCTCCCTCTCCTCCGCTCCCTCCCTCCCCTCCCTCCCTCCCTCCCCTCCCTCCCTCCTCCCTCCCTCCCCTCCCTCACTCCTCCCTCCTCACTCCCTCCTTCCTCCCTCCTCCCTCTCGCTCCTCGCTCCTCGCTCCTCGCTTCCTCGCTCTTCCTCGCTCCTCGCTCCTCGCTCCTCCTCCTCGCACGTCGCTCCTCGCTCCTCGCCTCCTCGCTCCTCGCTCCTCCCTCCTACGTCCTCGCTCCTCCCTCCTCCCCTCCTCCTCCTTCGCTCCTCGCTCCTCGCTCGTCGCTCCTCGCTCCTCGGCTCCTCGCTCCTAGCTCCTCGTTCCTTCCTCGCTTCCTCGCTCCTCGCTCCTCGCTCCTCGCTCCTCGCTCCCTCCCTGTTCCCTCCTCGCTCCCTCGCTCCTCGCTCCCTCGCTCCTCGCTCCTCACTCCTCCCTCCTCGCTCCTCGCTTCTCGCTCCTCGCTCCTCGCTCCTGCTCGCTCCTCGCCCCTCGCTCCTCGCACATCGTTCCTCGCTCCTCGCTCCTCGCTCCTCCCTCCTCGCTCCTCCCTCCTCGCTCCTCGCTCCTGGTTCCTGGTTCCTGGTTCCTCGCTCCTGGTTCCTCGCTTCTCCCTCCTCGCTCCTGGTTTCTCGCTCCTCGCTCATCGCTCGTCGTTCCTGGCTCCTGGTTCCTGGCTCCTGGTTCCTGGCTCCTGGTTCCTGGCTCCTGGCTTCTGGCTTCTCGCTCCTCGCTCCTGGTTCCTGGCAACTCGCTCCTGGCTCCCGGCTCCTGGCTCCTCGCTCCTCCCTCCTCGCTCCTCCCTCCTGGCTCCTGGCTCCTCGCCCTTCGCTCCTCGCTCCTCGCTCCTGGTTCCTCGCTCCTGGTTCCTCGCTCCTGGTTCCTCGCTCCTGGTTCCTCGCTCCTCGCTCCTCGCTCCTCGCTCCTCGCTCCTCGCTCCTCGCTCCTCCCTCCTCGCTCCCCCCTCCTGGCTCCTGGCTCCTGGTTCCTGGCTCCTGGCTCCTGGCTCCTGGCTCCTGGCTCCTGGCTCCTGGCTCCTCCCTCCTGGCTCCTGGCTCCTGGCTCCTGGCTCCTGGCTCCTGGCTCCTGGCTCCTGGCTCCTGGCTCCTGGCTCCTGGCTCCTGGCTCCTGGCTCCTCGCTCCTCCCTCCTGGCTCCTGGCTCCTGGCTCCTGGCTCCTGGCTCCTGGCTCCTGGCTCCTGGCTCCTCGCTCCTGGCCCCTCGTTCCTCCCTCCTCCCTCCTCCCTCCTCCTCCTGATCCTCCTCCTGATCCTCCTCCTGATCCTCCTCCTGATCCTCCTCCTCCTCCTCTTCCTCATGATCCTCCTCCTCCTCCTCCTCCTCCTCCTCCTGATCCTCCTGATCCTCCTCCTCCTCCGCCTTCCTCCTCCCCTCCGCCTCCTCCTCCTCCTCCTCCTCCTCCTCCTCCTCCTCCTCCTCCTCCTCCCCCCTCCACCGTCTCCGTGGGGGCCGCCCGCGGGCGCGCGCCTGCACGTCGAAGAAGCCCGAGGGCGCGGCGTGCGGCGGGAACGCCGGCGCGAAGCTGCCTCCGCTCTCGGCCCGCTGCACGGTGGCCTCGGGGCGTTGGAGGCCTAGAAATTGGCACCACCACCAACACAAGGCGTTGCCTCCACAGGGGGAAGATCCTAGATTTCGGTGCTGGTGGTAATATTTCGGTCACCTTGGCAGCCAAAATATTACCACCATCACCGAGATCGGGATCGTCTTCCCTCGGTGGAGGTACACCGCCGATCTTGGTGTTGGTGTCAACCTCTAGGCCTGCGAGGGCGGGGCCTGCTGCGTTACAGCCAGCCCGTACGATAAGGGTGCGCGGTAAGGATGCAAGGGCCGTAGAATTCGCCGGCCCAACGGGCCAGGGCGTGCTAAGATCTCCGGTACCTGGTTAACAGTATTAACAGTATTTCTAGTTCGCGCGCTCGGGGCGGCCCCTGGGGGTCCCCCGGCGAAAAGTACCCCGACCAACGCCCGACCGCCGCCCGACCGCCGCCCGACCGCCGCCCGACCAAGTCTACTCAGAGATGGTTTTCCTTCTGGGTGCGGCCTCTCAGGCTCCCCAGAGCGCGCACAGAGTGCCCCAAGAGGCCCCCAAGACTGCCCAAGAGGCCCCCGAGACGCCCAAAGAGCGCTCGAAGACGCCGAAGATGACCCCAAGACGGCCCAAAAGGCCCCCAAGACAGCCCAAGAGGCCTCCAAGACGCCCCAAGAGCCTTCCAGGAGGCCTCCGAAGAGAGCCCCAAGAGGCCAAAATCGTTGATTTTCATTGGTGTTTTCGATGTTTTTTGTGTTCTGGCTTTTTCGGCTTCCGGACGCTCCAAGACGGCCCAAGAGGCCCCCAAGACCGCTCCAAGACGGCCCACGAAGCTCCCAAGACGGCGCCGAAACGACCCAAGAGAGCCCTCAATACGGCCCAAGTGCCGCCCAAGACGGACCAAGAGGCCCCAAGACGGGCCCAAGAGGGACTCAGGAAGGATACCGAGAACTCAAAAATGGAGCCCTCCGTCCCAGAAGGCGCCCAGGAGGTCCCAAAGAGGCCCCAAGAGGCCTCCAAGAGGCCCCAAGATGTCGCCAAGAGGCCCCAGGAGACTCCCAGGAGGCCCAAGAGAGCCCCAGAAGGCTTCAAACATGTCTCCCAGGCGCCCCCGAACGGCCTCTCAACAGACCCCAAGAGGCCCCCCAAAGAAGCATCTTGACGACGACTCTATTTCGCCCCATCGAGAGACGACCCCCAGGGAACTGCTTCACCATCAAAACTCCCCACGCAACGCGTCCGAACGACACCCGCCCCCAAGAGCGCAACATGGGCAACGAACACACAGACAAAAACCAGCGATGCCATACCACGGGCCGGCGGAATGAGCGAAGCGATTCAATAATCAATGGAAGAGAAGGCACCGATAGCGCTACTCTTCCATCGTTTCCCCCTTTTTGGGCCTCCTGGGAGGCCCTCGTCGCCACCGCTGGATTCGCCTCGGAATCCTGGTCAGAACGCACCCCTGGAGAGATCAGGGGAGTAGCGGTATTGGTACTTTTTGGTTTCCCCGATACGGATGCGCGGTACGGATGCAAAGGCCTTGGATGGCCATGTTGACGTTTTTCGAACGAGGTTGGCCAGCGAAAGTCGCTAAGGATGGGCCTAAGGGACAAGGATGCGACGGTAGCCTTGGACAGTTGCTTATCCTTTCTCTTCGGGTTGACTGTATGTAAGAGAGAGCGTGATCCACCGCCGCTTTACTGTGGAAAATTGCCAACCTTTTCCTCCGGAACCCGGGGGTCTCCCCCCTCCCCCCGCCGAATCCACCCCCCCTGCGAAACCCCTCCCCCCCCCCCCCCCTCCTCCCCTAAAACCCCCCCCCTCCCCTAACCCCACCCCCCCCCCCCCAACCCTCCCCTCCCCCTCGAAAACCCGGGGTCTTCACTACCGGTTCGAACCCCCCCCCCCCCCCTTCAGGATCCGGAAAACCCTGGGGGGTCACTCCCCGGTTGGGGAACCCCCCCCCCCCCCCCCCCCCCCTCGAAAACCGGAGGGGGATCACTACCGGTTCGACCCCCCCCCCCCACGCACCGCCAGCAAACGACTCCCGGTCCCTACCACCGCTCGCATCACATCCCCCACTGTTGTTCCCAGCACCACTGTCCTCACCACCACTGTCCCCACTGGTTCCACCACCGTCCCTATTGTCCCCACCAATGCCCCCACCACTGTCGCACTGTCCCCACTGTTCCCACAACTGTTCCCACCACGGTTCCACTCTCCCCACTGTCTCCACGGACCCAACCACTGCCTATCCCCATTTTCCCCACTGTCCCACTGACTCCTCCGCTGTCCCACTGAGCTGTCCCACTGTTTCCACCACTGTCCCCACTGTCCCCACCACTGTCCCCACTGTACCTCTGTCCCATTGTCCCACCGCCGTCCTCGCCACCGCCTTTACCAATGTCTCCACCACCATTGTACCCTCCACTGTCCCAGTGTTTCCACCTCATTCCCACTGTCCCCACACCACTGTCCCGACCACCACCGTTCCCACCACTGTCCACTGTCCCCCCTGCTCCCACCATTGTCCCCACCACTGTCCCCACCACTACCGTCCCCACCACTACCGTCCCCACCGAACCACTGTACCAATGTCCCCCCTGTCCCACCACCACTGTCCCCGCGTCCCCTCACACTGTCCCCACCAACAACCGTCCCCACCACTGTCCGAACCCCTCCTTCGGTTTCAGGGGGAAGGCTGGGAGATGGGGGGTTCAACCGGTAGTGACCCCCCCGCCTTTTCATGATAGCTGGGGGGGGGGGGGGGATGGATTCGAAACCGGTAAAATATAAAAAAAAGAATACCCTAAAAGAGTGCCGCCCCCCCCCGTTTTTCTTTCCGGGGGGGGGGGGGGGGGGGGGAGGGGTTCGAACCGGTAGTGACCCCCCCAGGTTTTCCGCCAGCAGCGGTAGAACACGCTCTTTCGTATGTAAGGATGCAAAAAATCGCCGACTTCGGCGAAACAACAAACAAATCAGGCCGCGGACGGGTGCAGGAACGGCCACTCAAAGAGGGAAAGGAAAGAATAGTGGTCGTCGGGAAGGCAACGAATAGTGGCCCTCCAAGGCGAGAGTAACCCAGTCCGCCGCGACACGTGAGGGGAGATGCCAGACAATGATCACGAACCAGATCAGGAGGATCTGGTAGGGGAATAGCTATGCGTGCACAGTGGGCGGGGCCTCCTCCTCCTCCTCCTCCTCCTCCTCGTTCCCTACAGAATGGATCCAACAAAAATACATGAGCGACGATCAAACACAGGTCTTGCACTAGGACTGAATCACATCCTTCAAGAACATGAGACCCTCAGCCAGCCAAAACATACAGAACATCCAAGGATACCCTCCCCAGGATGCGCAAGAACATCCAACAAACACGAAAAACATTAGGGTACCCTCCTCAGACCGACCTCGATCTTATACCTCGATCCGACCGCACGCGAGACGGCATGGCGACCCTACGCGGTGGCTTACGCGGGGCTGCCAATTGGGGGCATCTTCGGCTGCTTGAGCTGTCGGAGGTCCGAAAGGGTTATAAGAAGGACAAACGCCATAAACATAGTTTTTTGGCGCTCCGCGCGGATCTCCCCTCCCTGGCGCGCGGAGCGCGCCAAGGGCGGCGCTGGAGGTGCCGCCGGGGGGGGCCCAGCGCAGCCACCTTATGCGCGACCTTACGCGGGCAGCTTACGCGCCAATGCCGGGGAAGACGACCCCGTTTTTTTTTGCGTCGCTCAAGTGAGGAACTGAGGGGCTTTCTGGCCGTGGCGAGCCTCGGCAACGACGAGGTGCACCGACCTAGGTCTAGGGAACGGCCCGAAAGCACTGCACAGAGTTCCTTCTGAGCCCAAGGCGGTCCTTCTTTCAGCGTCTTGACTGCACGAAAGATCGACTCCCAGCACGATGCGTACCCTGTAGGGCTTCTCACATGGTTCACTGAAGGAGCCGTCGCTCGGACGTCCATTTCCCGCGCAATTTTCGGTTTTGAGCGTGTTTTGTTGGCTCGATGGTCCAGGATGGCCCTCGATGGTTCTCGCCGAGAAAAAATGCACACGTCCGAGCGATGCCAAGGGTCCTTATTTCAGCGTCTTGACTGCACGAAAGATTTACCCCCAGCACGATGCGTACCCTTTAGGGCCTCACTCGGCGGTGGACAAACCTCCCTTTAGTAGACCTCCCCTTAGCGAAAACGGCCTGGGACTGGAACCGACGGTCCTGGACCCGCAAAAATGACGGCCGCGACGCCCTATACGGCCAATTCCTGAATCGACGTGTCAGGGTAGGAGGTCTGTCCACCCCCGACTCACATGGTTCGCTGAAGGAGCTCGCTGGGTTTCCCTGGCCATCGCTCGGACGTCCATTCCCTGTGTTTTTTGTTCGATTTCGTGCGTGGCTTTTTCGCCAAATGATCAATGATGCTCCTCGATGGTCCTCGCCGAAGAAAAAACGCACACGTCCGAGCGATGCCAAGTGCGTTAGGCGTAGCCTGTTCGCGCTGCCTTTGCTTCATCAGTCTCTACGTAGCCCGCTCTGACCTGACTCGCCGCCGGCGCGCTCGCCCGCGGCCGCTGACTGAAAAAAAACACCACGTAGCTTGCACCACGGAGCCTTCCACGCAAGGCATAACGAAGTTTACGCCAAGGAGGCTTCACAACGCAGCTCTGACAACACAGCTCACACCACGTGTGTTGCACGACCCAGCTGACACCAAATACGTACATACATATACACTAGAAACAAGAACCATCGCGCGCGTTTCGCGCGCGCTCAAATTCTAGCTAGCTTTTTGGGGCCTCCTCGGAGCATCCTGGACTGCTTCTTGAAGTCGTCATGGGAACTTCTTGGCATGTCTTCGGGGGCCTCTTAGAAGGAGTTTTGAAGCCTTTTGGGTGCCGTCTTGGGGCCTCTTGGAGCATCTTTTGGGCTTCTTTGGGCCTCTTGGGGGCTTCCTGGGGGCATCTTGGGACCTCTTGGGGGCATCTTGGGGCAGAGAGCTTCATTTTTCAGTTCGCGTTCCCTCTTTTGGGCCCCTCTTGGGGCCTTCTTAGGACCCTCTTGCGCCGTCTTGGGCGGCTCTGGGGCCGTCTCGGGAGTGGGCGATACGACGTGTCGCCCTCGCCCAAACTCCGTGCACATTTCGCTCCGAAGTTGAGTTTCCGCGCGGGCGCGGCGCGTGACTCGTTCGCCGAATCGGGTGAAAGCGGCAGCGGCAGCGGGGCCGCGCGAGAATGGGCGAAATGTCGACCTTGCCCACGCGATGCGCAGCTTGCGAATGAAAGTGGCGATGCCGTGTCAGCGCGGCGCATGCTTCGTCTTCGCCGCGCCCATCAGAAGTTTTGCCGCTCCCGCCCCTGCGCGGCCCGCGTAATTTTCCCTTCGCCAAGTCGCCAGAAGCGTGGCAGCGCGCAAGCGCCTTCTGTTTGCGAGGTGGGAACGCGTCCCAATCCGAATGTGCCACGATTGATCCTTCTGTTTTGGGAGGGAGGGTGGGAATATGCGGGGACCTCTGACTCGCTCGGCCTGGCAACTTGATTCGTACCTATGCCATGTCTCCAAATGTTTGTCAAACCCACTCAGTGTCAATCGTCACAGGGGATATTCAAAAGTTGGGAGGAGGGTTGAGAGGAGGGAGGATATAGAAGAGGGAGCGAGAAGGAGGAGCTCCTTCTCCGTCTCCTCTTCGTCTGATACTGCTGCTGCTCCTCCGCCTCCTGATCCTGGGAGCTGCGAAGGTCTATGGGAGAACCGAGCTTCTGTTGGCAAGTCTCTACAAAAACTGCATAGATGACTGGATCCAAACTCCGCAAAGAGGCCCACCACGCCAAGGAGAGCGTTCAGGAATGGAGAGGACGACGACGACGAGAGCGCGGTGGAGGACGAGAAAAAGCAGGAGGAGAGGGAGACGTACGTACAAAACCAAGGATGTCTGATGAACCGGCGGAAAGTGGAGCCTCCACTCGAATGCCTCCCGGGGTCTCTTGAAATGCGACGCATTATCCCAGGATGGCGGTCCTCGCCATCGCTTGGACGTCCATTCCCTGTGCATTTTTCGGTTTCGGGCGTGTATTTTTTCGCAACGTGAGCAAAAATGCTCCTCGATGGCCCTTGCCGATAAAAAATGCACACGTCCGAGCGATGCAAAGGGTCAGGTCTTTCAAAACAGCCGTGAGTTGGCCTGAGCCCGGGCCATCAGTCACAGTCTAGACGGTGCAGCATGCGGACACCCGTCGTCCAGTTTCCACTGGGATCATGCTGCGCGCTGGCGACATGGGCTTGGATTCACAGATGGAAGCACCACCCACGACACACAGGCGGCGCACAGCCAAAATTTGGCCGCGCGCACACTGGCGTAGGAGGAGGGGGAAGGCTTCTTAGAAGCACCCCTGCTTCTTAGAAGGCGCGGGCCTTACATCTACAGACAAGGCCCGCGCCTTCTAGGAAGCAGGGGTGTTTCTAAGAAGCCTTCACCCTCCTCCTGCCACCCTCTGCGCGTGGTCGAAAAATGCCCGGAATCAGTCTGGGTTGCTGCACTTGCGGCAGCAGTGGTCAACGCAACGGCTGGACGCGACCACTCTGAATCCGCCCTTGGCAGTCACAGACCCCGTGACGCCAGCGATCTGATTCGAAGTCTGGCTTGCCCGCAGCTCCTCTGCGCTCCAAGGTCGATCGCGAACACGATGTCAGAGGTGGTGCTTCCTGTACAGGGAAGTTGGAAAGAGTGGAAGTTGGACATTCATTTTAAGTATGTACCATCGCTTACTAAGTAAAATCGCACACGGCCGAAGCCATCGGAAGGAACAACTGCTTGGGTTAGCGAGGCAGGGCCGCGGGGGAAAATAGGAGTAAGGCTGCAAATGATAATGACTCCGTCGCGCTACGCAGAGGCGGGTCAAGCTTGTCCGTCCCAGCGTGGGCGAAGCACTTCTCAACTGCGTGACGTCGAGCTGCCGCACGCTCTTGCGCCCGGTGCGCGCCCACTTGACTGACAGCCCTGCCGCCCTTGCCGTCAACTGGCCCTCTAGAGGTCCCTGCCGTCTGCCCGGCAGCTCGTCATGTTTTTCACCTTGACGAGGCTGTTGACCCTGAACCTATTGCCGAATTGGGAAGATCAATCTGTGCCCGCCTCGTTGCCCTTGGCCCAGCCTGGCTGCAGCAGGTTCGCCTCGAAGGCATTGGTGCCGCCCCTCGCGTTGGCCGCCGAGCGCCTGCCGTGTGTGGCGACGGCAGGCGGGTGCCCCTGTCAACCTTCTGGATTGTATCGCTGCATCCGGCGTATATCTTCAGCCAGTCATCGCAGAAGGGCCTGCCCATCTGCTGACTTCGCTGGCGCTGCAGGGACCACTGGGGTGACGGCGACCCCACAAGTCTACCTCTACGAGCTTTGTCGTGATGGAGCAGCTGCCCGTCGCGTTCGGCGGAGTCGGGCCAGGAAGACCGTGCCCGCCCTTCTCCTGGTCTAGTTGGAGGCGTGGCTCTGGCACCAGATGGCGCCTATACGGCGGTCCACTCTGACAAAGCATCGTGCTTCCAGTCCCTCTAATCATTCAGCTTCCTGGCCGACATGTCTTCAAACTGCCCGCACTAATTCAATCAGCTGGAATAGCCCCAGCTCGTGTAGCTCCAGGCTCCAGGCACCGATCGCAGGGGCAAACATGGCCAAAGATCAGCTGCAAAGTCAAGTGGATAAGTCCTGTCATGGGCTCGCTCATTTGCCTGTTTGAATTTTGTTGGGAGAGGAGGTGCACCCATGCGAGCTGAAATCCGACTCGGGTGAGCTGGCCCGAAGGCGCTTCACAGTGCACCCACAACTGAAGCCGAAACCAAAGCTGAAGTGCACAGAAAAACGGAAAGAACCAACCCTGCAGGTTTGGTTGGCAGAACATCGATGAGCAGTACTGCAGCCTCAGGACCCTCCAGAGCATCGGCCATCGGGTTTACACCCTCATGCCTTGCTGGACTCTGGGCGCGTTTCGGCACCAGGAAGTATTTTGGGGCCTCTCGGGGGGCTCTCGAGGCCTCTGGGGCTCCCTTCTTTCACCTTCTCTCCCCTCCCCTCCTGCCCTCCCTTCCGTCGCTCTCCTTCTTATCCTCTTGCTCCTCTTCGTCCGCCTCCGCCTACTCCTCCCTCCTCCTCCTCCTCCTCCTCCTCCTCCTCCTCCTCCTCCTCCTCCTCCTCCTCCTCCTCCTCCTCCTCTAGCCACCACTTCGCCCCTCTCATCCGCCTCCGCATCTTCTGCCTGCTCCAGGAGGCTTCCAGAAGTTTCCCTGGAAGCCGCCAGAAGACTCCGAATTCCCCAGGAATGCCCGGAGACCAAAGAACCCTGGAGGCTCCTGGAGGCCCACGGAGGCTCAAAACCGGACCAGACATGTATGACAAAACTCGATACTCAAATTCTCATTCTGCTCGTTAGCCCTTTCCTCCTCCTCCTCCTCCTCCTCCTCCTCTCCTCCTCCTCCTCCTCCTCCCCCTCCTCCTCCTCCTCCTCCTCCTCCTCCTCCTCCTCCTCCTCCTCCTCCTCCTCCTCCTCCTCCTCCTCCTGCTCCCACCACCACTTCGCCCATCCTCCTGTTCTTCCTGTTTCCTCAGGACGCGCGGGGACCAACCGAGCGCCTCCGCATCCTGCAGCATCTTCACGTCGAAAATCCTGGTGGCCAGCGGCGGCCGAGTCGGGAGGAGTTATGGGGCGGCGCCACGCTCCGCCCCCCCAAACAAAGCAAGCCTCCGCCC
>CAUYUJ010015514.1:12281-19781 GCA_963575745.1 Prorocentrum cordatum
AACACACTGGTTTCCCTGGAGTTGGGTTTTCGCCTGCATTTGTTTTCAAAATGCTGCTCTCGCTGAGGCGCCAGCCTCATTTTCGGGCCCCGCTCTTTCCGAATCGTGCTCCCGCTGCAGCGCTGGTCTCATTTCTGTGCTTCCGCTCGTTCCGAATCGTGCTCCTGCTGCAGCGCTGGCCTCATTTCCGCGCTTCCGCTCGTTTCGACTCGTGCTCCCGCTGCAGCGCTGGCCTCATTTCCTGTGCCATGCCACGGCATGCAATGCAATGCTAGGTTGATACTACGCTTTGCGGTGCTCTTCTCCGCCATGCCATACAATGCATCGCGTACCCTTTCGGGATCCTTGCCCTGCTCGACATCCGACTGTGCGAGTAGAGAGGGGATCTGCGCCATGGTAAGGGATGGGAGGGAGGGGTAGGATGTCAGATATGACGCGAGCGCACCTAGCTTGCCCCCAGCTGCCCCAGCTGCCCCAACTGCCCCAGCTGCCCCAGCTCCCCTCACCCCCACCCCCCCTCCTCCTCCTCCTCCTCCTCCTCCTCCTCCTCCTCCTCCTCCTCCTCCTCCTCCTGCTCCTCCTCCTCCTCCTCCTCCTCCTCCTCCCTCCTCCTCCTCCTCCTCCTCCTCCTCCTCCTCCTCCTCCTCCTCCCAGGCTCCGCGCCACGCCCGCCTCGACAACTCCCGCCCATGGCGCGGGGCAGGGCGCCCCTTGGCGGCCCGGGGCCCGACGTGGAGGCGACGCGACGCCCGAGGCTGTCGGGGCTGGCAGCTGAGCGGGGCGGTCGCCCATCCGGCGGCGGCGCCCCTCCATGTCCTCGCTGCGGGAGCTGGAATGATGCAGGATATCCCGAAAGCGCAGTCTACTTTCAAGTCCCTATTGGTTCACGGAGTTCTGTAATTCACAATGCTTATCGCACTTCGCTGCGCCCTTCATCGTTGTTCGAACCGAGACATCCGTCGCTGAAAGTTGTATGTAAATGTGACGTGATCTCCTCCTCGCACCCGTCGCGTGACCCTCTCGAATTCCTGGAGTGCCAAGCGGAGGCGCCGCCGAGCTCTCACTCCAACGAGCCGCGCTTGGTCGCAGATGTCCCGCGCCAGCTGGGGGCGCCCCGCCGGGCCCGCGCCCGCCCCTACGAGGGCGTCGCAAGGCGCTGCTCGCGCGACGCAGTTGACGACGCGCGACGCGCGCCACTTGCGACATTCGAAATTCTCTGTCGGGGCCTCGCGGGCCCAAGTCGCTAATGCCGCGATTGCCAGCGCCTAGCTCAGGCGCTTTGGCGGACGCGCTACTCGGCAGGCTGCTGGCTCGCCCGCGCAGCGGGATCAACGCCAG
The DNA here is from genome assembly GCA_963575745.1 of Prorocentrum cordatum. Lineage (NCBI taxonomy): Eukaryota > Dinophyceae > Prorocentrales > Prorocentraceae > Prorocentrum > Prorocentrum cordatum. The sequence goes on from CAUYUJ010015514.1 coordinate 13,620, forward strand.
GGGCAGCCGCGGCGAATGGCGCTTCTGGCGGCGCCTCCCCACTTTTGCTGCTAGCACTCGCGCCCGCAGGTGCAGGGGCGCAGGTGCCATCCCCGTCTCCCGTTGCTGCGCGGCCTGCGAGTTGCAGGTGAACGGCGTTGCCGCCTGGGCGCCAGGCGACCTCGCACGCCTTGCATTCCTTGCCGATTGGTGTCCAGCGCTGGCGCTCCTGCGCGTTGCGCCGCCACGGCGAGCTCGATCTGCAGCTGGGCCTTAAGCTTCCGGGAAGCCTCGCGCACGCTGTCGGTGACGTCCAAGCCCTTCCTGTCGAACATGTCGCCGCCGAAAAGATCGGGCGGGCGCCTCCCCCTTACAAAGCTTGGACAGTGCGATCCCCGCGACTGGGGCTGGCTGCTTCTCAGTTTCTGCCGCTGCCGACTTTGGCTCCTCGTGCTGGAGGCCCGCCGTCGCCCGCGTGGACTCGATAGCCTCGTCCAAGGCCGTCTTGGCCGCCTCGACCTCAGCGGCCGTGTTGTCTCAGATCTCGCGCGCCTCGGCCAGCCAGTTCTCGGCCTCGGTAACTCTCTCCACCGCCAGACCCAAAACCGACTCAGCACGTCGCAAGCGGACCCCTGCAGCAGATACCTCCTCCTCGAGAGGCTGGGCACGCGGCGGTGTGGAGGTCGCTAGGACGCGCGCTGGTCGGGCCAGACCCTGGTCGCGAACTGAGCCAGCCTTGAAATCACGTCGTTCGCGCGCCGCACGACCGGGCCGCCGGGGAGCGCCAAGGTGACGCTGCGGTATCGGCTGCCAGGGGGTGTCGTCACCGGGGAAAATCCTGGCGCCACGATGCAACTGCGATTTTTCCTTCATCGTCTTGCCACGGGCCCCATAGCTTGGGCCCCAGTGTGTGGTCACAGCGCCAGCAATAACCTTTGGATGAAAACGTCCACGCGTAGCTGCATGACGTGCACTTGGTGTACTCCGACTCTCGCCGCGGCGCCCGCGGCCTGGTTCCTCCTCGAAGTGCTCGGTTCCACGCAGCGCCGCCAATCGACAATCAGCCGAGCGGGGAGGAACAAGAGGCCGCTAGCGCTGGCGAGCACATTCAGACCTGAGGCGAACCAGGCCGAGAATTGAAAGCTGCCTCGGATCAGAGGTCTCCACTTCCACTCCAAATAAAACGTGCGTCTTGAGCCACAACGGCTACGGGGATGTGGGTAGGATGGGAAAAACAAAAGAAGGTGGAGGGAGGACGGCCTGGAGGACGAGGAGCGAGCCCCTTCAGCAACGTTGTTTCAACCACTCGTGCGCCATGGCATAGCATCGCACGACATCGTACGCCCTGTGCGCACATCAATCCAAGACCCCTTCCACCCACAACCAGCATACTGGCGAATGCCATAAACACCTTTGATACGTACAGGCGTTGTCACACCGGCCAGAAGCGGAGCAAAAAGGCGAGCGCATTCTCCCCCCCCCCACCCACCCCCCTTGCAGGAGCTGGGGGAACCAAAAGGTACTGTTACCGCTACTCCCCAGACCTCTCCCTGGGTGCGTTCTGACAAGGATTTCGAGGCGAATCCAGCGGTGGCGACGACGGAGGCCCAGGAGGCCCAAAACGGGGAAAACGCGGGGAGGATAGAGGTATGGATGGGAACCGTTTCCTCCTCTGAAGAGCACCGAGGGGCCCCGGCGGACGTCCGCTTCTGGCAGATGTTGTTCAGGGCGTTGAGCCCGCACGTGTCCGACCCGGGCGCCTCTCGGAGGCCCAATTCCCCGCGAAGCGCTCTCTTGCGGCCCTCGTGCCGCTGCGTCTGTCTCCCTCCATCCCCGTGCACCCCCCCCCCCCAGAAGGAGGAGGATGAGGAGGATGAGGAGGAGGAGGAGGAGGAGGAGGAGGAGGAGGTCGAGTAGGAGGAGCAAGATGAGGAGGAGGAGGAGAAGGAGGAGAAGGAGGAGGAGGAAGAGGAGGAAGACATTGACACGTAAGGGGTAGGCCGGGGGAGGAGGCGGAGGAGGAGCAGGAGGAGGAGGAGCAGGAGCAGGAGGAGAAGATGGAGGAGGAAGGAGGAAGGAGGAAGGAGGAGGAGGAGGAGGAGGAGGAGGAGGATGAAGAGGAGGAAGAGGTGGGGGAAAAGTAGGACAATCTCCCTCCCCTCTTCTCCCATGCCCGTCCCTCCCCATCGCGCTCCCTTACTGCGAGACGGTCGCTCTTACTGCCAGCCCTCTGGCCATGCAGACCCGCAGGCACGGAGCAGGCCGTCGAGAGCCTGAAGCCATCCCCGACCCGCCAGGACGCTCCGAGAGCGCCCGATGGGCCCTTGTGCGAGGAGTCAGAGCCGTGGCTGCTGACCCTGTTCGGAGTTTTGGAAGACCCTGGCCCCCTGGAGATCTCTCGAGACTCCTGGGAACCCCAGGTCGCCCAACTTCCTGCTTCGCGCTGCGCGAAGCGCGCTCGTATCTCTGCGCTGTCGCACCGCCCCGCGAAAGAAAGACCGTCCTGAGGGGCAACGATATGGGGCACTGGCTCAGGGGGGGGGGGAGGGGAGAACATCGACCTGGAATCGGCGAGACGTCGCCGATGCATTAGGCGATGGGCCCCCGATAGCGAATCCGCAAGGTCCTGGACGGGGTGGGCTATCGGGCCCCTGACGGCGACCAATGGGCGATTGGGGGTCGATGCGTCCCCCCCTATGCAGCCTGCCCCCCCTAACAGTGCCCCTTGGTTCTCGGGTCGTGATTCGGCTCCCCGGCGGCCGTTTGGGACGATCGATGCACCCCGGGACGCCGCTCGGCGAGGCGCAGCCGTTGGAAGGCGTCCCGAGGCCGGCAGACCGCGCCGAGAAGCAACGAACACGCCCGCACCTCCCCCCGATGCCCCCCCCGAGCCCACACATCCCCCCGAACTTTGCCCCCGATGCCCCCCAGCCAATGGGCTAGCGAACGCGAGCGCCGCGGTCCTGTTCACGCCCCTCGGGTCGGGCGAAAGGGTGGGATAGCAAAGGGGGGGGTTGAGAATCAGCTCACGTAGCTGATTTTCCGAACGCCTCCCGGCGCCGGAGGCGGCCATGCATCGAGGAATGGGCCCCTCGGTGAGGCCGAAACCAGCTGCATGCAACAAATTTTCCAATCCCCCAGCGGGGGTGCCAGGGACGTAATGAAACAAGAAGAGGCGCCATGAGATCTGAGGAAATATCGTGGCCCACGCCATGATGTCCACCCCACCCCAGTCATCACCCCCCTCTTTGCCGCCCCCGGCGGGTGGCCCGAGCGAGCTGCGCCCCGGGGCGGGCCCGCCTCTCGGCGCCCCCCGCCGCGCCCCCGCGCAGGCCGTGGGAGCGCCCCGTGGGAGGCGTGCTCGGCAGGGCGCCACCCGACGTCGCGCAGCCCGCCCCGCGAGGCGTGGGGGGCCCATGGGCCTCCTCCTCCTCCTCCTCCTCCTCCTCCTCCTCTTCCTCCTCCTCCTCCTCTCTCCTCCTCCTCCTCCTCCTCCTCCTCCTCCTCCTCCTCCTCCTCCTCTCCTCTCCTCCCCTCCTCTTCCTCCTCCTCCCCTCCTCCCCTCCTCCTCCTCCTCCTCCTCCTCCTCCTCCTCCACCTCCTCCTGCTCCCTCCTGCCCTCCTCCTCCTCCTCCTCTCCTCCCCTCCTCCTCCTCCTCCTCCTCCTCCCCCCTCCTCCCCCCCCTCTCCCTCCTCCTCCTCCTCCTCCTCCTCCTCCTCCTCCTCCTCCTCCTCCTCCTCCTCCTCCTCCTCCTCCTCCTCCTCCTCCTCCTCCTCCTCCTCCTCCTCCTCCCCTCCTCCCCCTCCTCCCCCTCCTCCCCCTCCTCCTCCTCCCTCCTCCTGCTCCTCCTCCTCCTCCTCCCCTCCTCCACCCCTCCTCCCCTCCTCCTCCTCCTCCTCCTCGCTCCCCCTCCTCCTCCTCCTCCTGCTCCTCCCTGCCTCCCTCCTCCTCCTCCTCCTCCTCCTCCTCCTCCTCCTCCTCCTCCTCCTCCGGGGCTCATTGCAGGGAACAAAGTTGCTCGGAAGGTTTTCTCGAAGATGGCTGTTCGGCTGCATCTACCTGTTCGTAAATGGATGAGAAATCTCGGGCACGAATTAGCTGCTGGTCGGGTTGTTCGCACGCAGGAGAAGAAAAGGCGACATGCTCTCAAACGTCGTCGTGACAAGTTCGTTGCTCTGAAACATGCAACTGGCAATCGTGCAACCCGACTTTGGAGGACTGGAGCTCTCCCAGCAGCTGGGCACGGTGGCTCCGTGTCGGGCATCTCAGACACTGCGCTGAAGTATTTGAGGCAGCTTGCGGCTACGATCGCAGGTGCCAAGCAGCACGGTGGCATCACCTCGTATCTGCTGACGCAGGCCGATCCGCTATACGACCCGATCTACGACTCCACTACTTGTGTGTGTGTCAAGTTCGCCACGTTCGTCTGGGACGGAAGGGTTCAGTTGTCGAGACTTCAACGTGCGTGGACCGGTTTGAGAGACATCATGTCCGACAACCCTACTTGGCAGCAGGCTCGTGGTCCGCTGTCGGCGGTGTGGCTCAGCCTGCTTCGCATAGGCTGGACGATGGTCAATGCCCACACTTTTCGCAGCGATCTTGGTACAGATATTTCGCTGCTGGTGGTGTGTCCCAGTGATGTGCGCATTGCGATTATTGAAGGGGTGCAGCGGTGGCAGATACGTCGGTTGCAGCAGCACCTCTATAACACTGACCCTCCAGAAGGGGAGCCTTGGTTTCGTGCACTACGTAATGGCATTCGTGCTGTAAAAGACCAGCGGGCTCTTGGGGCCCTGGCTGCCGTCTGGGGGAATGTGGTTCCGCTACCTGCTGCACTATCTGCTATGCAATATGACGTACCACCCCAGTGCCTCGCCTGCTCCGATCCTCAAAGTACGTATGCACATGTGTGGTATGCCTGCTCTAAGTTCATCACCGACGACGGGGTTGACGCTCTGGGTGACGAGGTTCCTGAGGCCCTGGCTAAGCATAGGCGCGTGTTGATCCAGTCTCGGGCCTCTATAACTGGGGAGCCCGATGTGCACTCTAATTATTTAACTTATGGCATTCCTCCTTTGCCTACCAATATTCCCGCTCCGCTTGCCAACCCGCCTGTTTTTGAGTTTGGGGACGTCTCTGGGTCCTGGGGCCCTCAGTCTTTCACTGATGGTAGTTGCTATCACTCTGGGGTCCCAGAGGTCTCCAGAGCTGGTTGGAGCGTTGTGCAGTTATTTGATTGTCTGCTTCCCCTGAGGGCTGTATATGGAGCGCTCCCAGGTGAGCGTCAGACCATAGGTCGTGCAGAACGTTGGGCTGTGCGGCAGGGTCTGGCATTTCATCCGCAGCATCAGAGTATTGTATCGGACCTCCAGGCTGTTGTGCGAGAAGGCAATTCTTGGAGCCTGCTTCTTTCCCAAGGCATGTCCAAGCACGCCTCGATCTGGAGGTCCATATTTGACCTTAAGTCTAATCACCCCCAGTTCTCTTGGTTCCCAGCCCATCTGAGTTTTGATGACGTGTTGGAGCGTGGGCTGTGTGTCAAAAGTTGGGCTGGGAATCTTTGGGCTGACTTTTTCGCCAAACTAGGGGCTAGCTCTCACACGCTGGCTGAAGGTTTTTGCGCGGCTGTGGCAGGGGAATTAAAATATCATAAATCCACTGTGCGGTTCATTGCATGGGCTGCTCAACGCATGCTCGAGTCTGGCACATGGACGCAAGTTGACCCTGATCGTCCTCTCCGCCTCTTGAGAGCCCCTGCCCCTCCTAAGGTCACGGTCACTAGCCATGTGTTATTTCGCTGTGAGGCCACCAGCACCTATAAATGCAGGAGCTGTGGCCGCGTCGCTCGCACATTGGAGTCGCTTAAGAGCCTGCTCACAAGTAGGGACTATCGTGACTGTTTACCATCTCCGATCCAGCGACACGTGTGCGACCAGTGGTTTCGTGAGTTTGGGGCTGCTTTTAGGCCCGTGCAGCTGGAAGCGGTGAGGGTTGCTCTGGCTGCTGCTGACGAAGCTCAGCGCGGGTGCATTGATGAGGTCCAAGGTCCCCCGACTCCTGTGGCTGAGCCCGAGCCGTCGGACGAGTGTTCTGCTTTTCGGGACCTTGGGCACGACGCTTTTCGTCACCTGCATGTGTACTGTTGCAAGCTGTGCGGGGCTCATGGCTCTCTTGGCTCGCTG